>JAQMYK010000008.1:8353727-8367776 GCA_030014345.1 Clarias buthupogon
CGGTATCGGCCGATACCCTGAGCCCAAGTATCGGAATCGGTATCGGGAGGGGAAAAATGGTATCGGAACATCTCTAATATTTAGTACAAAGTCCTTTATTCTTCAAAGCCTCCTGAATCCAGCTGTGAATAGAGTCAAAAAGACGTCTACAGTACTCTGGTGTCACTCGGTCAGTCCATACCTGCTTGATTGCTTTCTGAAGAGCACATACAGAAGACGGTTTCTTGACTGCTGCTGCCAGTTTTCATTGGGTTCATGTCTGGAGATGACTCTGGCCATGGATCCAGAAGCTGAATACCATTGTCACATAGTCAGTTTTTCACTAAGTTCACAAATTCATGCAACTTTTCAGCCAGATAAGCTAGAACCAATTACTGTAATCATTTGTAATGTGCACAGGGAGAACTAATACATGGCATATGTTGTCTTAATACTTTTGGCCACCACTGTACCAGATACTCTAGATAACACTGCTTCTTTGTTCTCTTGTTTTTTTTTTTTTTTTTTTTAAATCTCAGTGTACCTTTAATTCGTGCACCGTGAATAAAGCCACTTCAGAAGGAAAGTAACTCTGTGATCCGTTTATTCTAATGAGCTTAGAAAACATGCAGTATGAATAATAATGCAAGTAGGAAAAACAAACACTTATCATATTATGTCCTTCTAAGTGGCTTCAATTGCATGCAGAGCTTTTTTTTTTCTTTTTCTTTTTTTGACTCAGGACAATATTTATTTATTTATATCCAGTTCTGCTGTGTGAACTGGATTGGGAAGTTTACATGGGAAAGAGTTATTAATCTCAAATCCATATGCTGTTGGCTATTTCAGAGGGCAATAAAAGCCAGCCTGGGTTTCTTCCCATGATGTGTCCTCTTGTGTAGCCAACACAGCTGATCCAAGGCCCAGGAGAGATTAGTCATGCTTTCTTTTTAACACAGACTTGAGGTAGTTCAGTCAGACAACAAATACATAGCAACCTCATTCTCAGCACCCCATAGCTTCTCAGATGTTCCTCATGTGAAATTGAAAAGAGACTTTTCATTTACATTAAAATTTTCAGCATATGGCAGATGTCCTTCTCTAGAGCGACTTAGAGAAATGCTTTAAGGTCTCTATATAAATATCAATAAAAACATTCTGATACTGGTTCACTATGTTATTAAGAGTATAAGAGTTAAACCCCTGTTGGGGAGATTTTTCATTTAACCCAAGTACTTAAGGAAAAGGCTGGTCTTAAATCATTGTTTGAGGACTGCCTATGAATCTGCTGTTCAGAGATCAAGACTCTTAGAGGAAAGGAGTTGTGATGAATGCCCTGAGAGATAGTGGGACCGACTGAGCAGTACTATGGGACTGGAGGGAGTTTGGTGCAATGTGAGGTGTGATGAATGCTTTGGGGTACTGTAAGTGGGAGCTGGCCCATTTTTGGCATTGTAGGCTAACACCATGTGTTGTAAATCTGATGCAACCAGCCACCAGAAGCCAATGGAAGGAGCAAAGTAATGCTTCAAAAATTCACACCTGAAATAAGTCCCCATAATTAAAACTAACTATGAATAGAATTATTGATCTGTTTCACTGCTTTACTTAAATGATAATTTTTCCTCCAGATTTTGTTTCCTTCTAATTACCCTAATCATTTTAGGCAGCTTATTACTCCGCCGGCCCCTAAGGCTACATCCGCTAAAAGATTAAATGCTAACGAGAACAGTCTGACTACATTTTTCATGCAACAAAGTACATAATTACACATCATTAATGATTTCAAATCAAATTATTTCTAAACACTCTCACTCATCTATACTGCTTTAGCCTGTATACAGGGTCACGGGGACCTGCAGCCCATCCCAGGAGACTTGGGGCACGAGGCAGGGTACATCCTAGACAGGGTGCCAATCCATCACAGGGCACACATATAAACACTCTTACATACATTCACACACAATGGAAACACCAATTAACCTAATCTACATGTCTTTGGACTGTAGGAGGAAACTGGAGTACCTGGAGGAAACTCACCAAGCCACACAGACCCTGAGGCAGGAATTGAACCCAGACCCTGGAGTTTGAATTAAAAGAATAACCTGGATTCTCCCCCCCCCCCCCGATTTTCTCCCTAATTTAGAAGAAGACTATCATGTGTTTCCTCCGAACCATGTGACGGCAGCCGACCGCATCTTTTCGAACGGCTCACTCATGCACAGCACTATCCGCTCCTTGCGCTTGCATGAGCTCACAGTCGCCCTTGATTGGGGGCACTAAGTACCTCTTATCCCTCCCCTCAGAGAGAGCTCGGCCAATCAGCTCTCTCTAGGCCTCCGGCTGTGAGAGGTTACAGCATCACCCGGGAATTGAACCAGCGATCTCCGGATGATAGGGCGAGCACTTTACCACTGTGAAGACTTGGAACTCTAAATTGGTGCTACACATCTTATTTCTACCCGGTTATTAAATCGTATTTAGTTTTTTTATGTAACCCTGAGAAGATATGGCCATATTTATACTAACCTTTCATCTATTTTAATAGCTTGAGTTTAAATTTGGAGTAAACGTCTGCTGGAGCAGTAGCCAAATAAAACAGTCCACTCTTCTTCACTTTTCAGTCGACATGTGGAGAATATTGGCCATAACGGCTCCACCCTAAAAAACTGAGTGAAATAGCAAGCAAAGTAGGGCCTCCGAGTGGCGCAGTAGGTTAAAGCGCTCGCCCTATCATCTGGAGATCGCAGGTTCGAACACCGGGTGATGCTGTTTTCCTCTTACAGCCGGAGGCCTCGAGAGAGCTAAATTGGCCGAGCTCTCTCAGCGGGGAGGGATGAGAGAGCATTAATTGCATGCTTTACGCCATTCGGGGAGTCTGCGAGCTCGCGCACGCGGAGGGAGCGGATAGCGCTGGCCTCGAGTGTGTTACGACGCCCCCAACGGTGCGTGAGCGAGCAGTTCGAAAAGATGCGGTCGGCTGGCGTCACGTGGTTCGGAGGAAACACGTGATAGTCTTCGGCCCTCCCGGCTGAGTGGTAGTGGAGTAGCCTTAATGTGGGAGCCCCCTAGTGACGGGAGGGAATTAAACACGACTAGATTGGGGAGAAAATCGGGGAAAAAAGAATTGGACAGGACTAAATTTATAAAAAAAAAAAAAAAAAAGAAATAGCAAACAAAGTAAAAAATAAAAGGCTCCTTTACTAAGAATACAAAAGCATAAAGTCTTCAGTAAGAGCCCTGTTTTGGGCTGTTTAGCCATTTATTTATTTATTTTTTAACAAAATGGCATCTGACTTAATTCAAGCTTTCACTTGTAACAGTGTGTAAACATTTTTTTCCCTTAAGTTCCAAAAAAAAATTCTTAGGTGCTGAAGCTCCACAGCTCCCATCATTCCTCAATTAGCTAACACTACATTGCGTAGCTAGCTAACCACTGTAAAATTTTATTTTGACTGCCAAAAGAATTCTAAAAAAGTTATAATGCCCCATAATCACTCACTCACTCATCGACTTTACCACTTTATCCTGTATACAGTGTCACGGGGGGACTGGAGCCTATTCCAGGAGACTTAGCGCATGGAGCGGGGTACACCATAGACCTAATCTATCTCAGGTCACACACATACACACCCTCAAACTCACATGCTCATTCACCCACTATGGGCCAATTAGCCTAATCTGCATGTCTTTGGGCTGTGGGAAGAAATCAGAGTACCCGGAGGAAACCCATCCTTGAGAATCGAACCCTTGACCCTGGAGGTGCAAGGTGACGGAGCTAACCACTAAACCACCAAGCCACGTACCCCAGAATTAGCCTTAGGACAATATAATGTAGAGTACATTACATAAAATATGACCTACTTGAATAACTTTGAGGAAAGTGTCTTTGGCAAGACGAACTAAAAAGTTAGAATTCAGTTTAAAAAATTTTTAAGTGAATAAAATTTATTAAAACACACACACTTAAATCTGGATAAATCAAGTTAATGGACAAATTAATTTAAGTATACTACGTACGATCCCTGAAAATACTAGTCACGTAGCATGTCTAACCTTGACATTCTAAATTTAATAGCAGTAATTAATTAATATGCCACCCTCGTGCTACTGATCAATTGCCAGAGTCAGCTCTACTGTAAGAGACAATTAAGAAAATGGATGTTTAGACACTGAGCTATTAAGATTGTGCATTATTAATGAAATTCAATGTTTAATTAACGGCTTGAGGAGAAAAAAAAGCAAATATCCACCAAATATCTTTATATTTAATTCAGGACACTGTAATTTTGAATCCACGCCATTTTTTAAACAGTGTTGTTTACTTGAAATTTCCTTTCCCCATTGCTGTAGGCACTTCGAGAGCTTTTTGACACACCATGCTTTTTATTTTTGTTTACTTACCACAGATCTTCCAAGTATGAATATAAAAAGTTAAACAACCTTATAAAAGCTTTAATGATAGAATCGTGTGTAATACTACTTTTAAAGGCAGAGGTTATGTAAAATGGGATGGCTATGTAAGACCATGACACCTTAAACCTACATACACATTTCTAGTGCTACTGAGTAACCTTAAATGTAACTTTATGACTTATAGGAACCATACAAATAAATGGAAAGAAAAGGATATGTAATAATTGAGGATACACCCAAATGGTCCATTTCAATGTTTCTTCCTATTTCCTTCTCAGGGAGTTTTTCCTTGCCACCGTCGTCCTCGGCTTGCTCATCAGGGACAAACTGATAATTTTAATTTATACGTATTTTCTCACACATTTCATACTAATTTCCCGATTTTTTTATTCTGTAAAGTTGCTTTGTGACATTGACCATTGTTAAAAGTTCTATATAAATAAAATGTATTAAATTAATAATTAAGCAATATCACATGAGAGAGACAGTGCTGTTGTGATAAATATCAGCATGTGGTCACTAGTGTATACTTAACAGGGGTGAAAGCAGTTTTCAATTTTTACTGGTACTACTGTATCCATAAAATATGAAGATGGTGGACAATCTTTTAAATCTTGAAAGTTTCTCTTTATATTTCTACTTATTCTGCTTTAGAACATCAGCTCTGTTAACTTCCAGGATTCAAATAACGTTAAAAGAAAACCTCCAGCATCCCAAATAGCGTTAAATAGAAAGCTAGTGCACTAGGATGTATATATTCTCTTGTCCCTCACACCAAGTAGTGCCCTTGATTAGAGGGTTACAGAGAAATAAAACAACATAGAAGCAGTTATTAAGTAGACAGGGTGTTGTTTAAAATAATGTCATCAGAAGTGTTTTCTTGCTAAAGTGCATCCGTGACTGGTTTTGAATGTATATTTTAGCAGGTAACTGCTCTTTCAGAACAGTGTTCCATACTGACCTACTTTCACTCATGCTGGCAACCGACAATTAGTGTAACGAACGATCGTAGAACACCCGGGAAGTGGATATACTGTCCATTATCATCACTCATGGAATGCCTCCCGTGCAATCAGTCTGCTTGGTCAGGAACTAACTGTTGTATAATAATGATCATATTCACTGTAAAGCTACAGCCTATCCTGCAAAGAAGGAATTCAGCCTTGTTATTGTTATTCATGCCCTGTAGCCACCAAACAGGTTCAGGTCAGAGGATTTGTGCAATGCATAATTTCATGCTCTCATTGCTTTAGGATGGTTCCTATGCGCACCACCAAGGAACAGGCCACCTGGGACATATCCACCCTGCTCTCACATACGACACTAGGTCTCACGGTCATGAACTTGCAATCCCTTCTACTGTGATACACCACACAGGTCATTGGTGTGACACCAGAGTCATTGGGAATGCTAACCGTTTTGTCAACCCAACTTGTGGAAGACAAACCAATTGAATTAGACCGCTTTGTGTGGTGATTCCGATCACAGGCTATCCAGTGTTCATCAAACCACAGTTACTGTACATACTGAACATAACTAGTGGCATTTAGCAAGCAGAACAGTGAACTATTCTAATAAGGTAAAACAAAGCATGGATTATATTCTTACTTGTTCATTCAATATTTAATATTATCTTCGTATCTAAAAAAAAATTATAGGAAGCATTCAAGTCAAACTGGGACTTTTTATGTAAAATCGACTGACTGGTGCAAATGTTTTAAATAAGTCTATACGTCTGTAAATGACGATGACGGCCGAGGTGGCCCGGAGCCCATTGTAGTCGTTTCCGAGAACATTCGGCGAGTGGAAAACATGATCCTTGAAAATTGATGGATAACTTGTCGCCAACTTGCAGAAGAGACGCATCTGTTTGTTGGAACTGAAACACGATCATTTATAGTACATGTACATATGCATGTACTACATGTACATATAGTATAGTGCTGACCCATCAACTTTGTGGAAGATACTGTATGTGGCCAAAAAAACATGACTAGATTTCACTTAAATGCTTCGTAAAGTTGCATAGTAAAAAAAAGGAAAGAAATCAACAGTCATATAGTAAGGCCTTGTTCACACGGGCGTAAATGTTTTGGATAAACGAACGCGCTCTAAACATTTATGTTGCGTTTTGTAGTGTCGCTCAATTGACTTTTACACTGGCGTTCGTTTGTCTCTGTCTAACGCCAGCCTTCAGCCCGAATTGTAGTTTGTGTGTTAACCTGTGGAGGCAGTGTCGCGAACTGGATATGAAAGCCCTTGAAGTTTTATTTAAGGTGCCTCCTTTTAATATGGACCATTTTGCTATATTAGACATTAATCTTCTTGTTTTAAAAAATCTCGTAATACGGCGACGTAGGGAGAAAAAAATTGCATCCGACATTTTATTTTGCTTTTTTTCGCGTTCCCCTATGTATACAGTAGCATGTAGGATCATGGAATATATCCGGTCCTCCGAAGCGTAAAAAATGACGCGAAGAAAACGCACTAGAAGCGTTTTCCTTGCGTTCGTTGGGATTTGAACGCCAAGAAAAAGATGCATGCAACGTTTTTTTTGACGGCGTATAAACATGCAGCCGTATAAACGTGCAGCAGGACAAACACACGTCACCAAAGCGCGTGTGAACACTCTCATTGACTCCTATGTGTAGAAAACCCTCGGCGTTGATCTGCGCTCACCAGACCCTACGAACGCCAGAAAAACGCTCGATTTTAACGCCCGTGTGAACAAGGCCTAAAAGGAATTTTGTGTATTTCTACATACATAATACAACAAAAAAGCTCACAGGAATGAAAACCACTAGTTAGTAAGATTAATCAGAAAAAAAGGCTTCAATTTGCTAGGGTCTGTAAAAATGTAGAAAATTTTGAAAAATTTGACAATTGAAAACGGTCATGTGGTCTGAAACAAACCATATAAAATATAGTTAAAATAAGTGTATAATGAACCAGTTTCAGAGGAATTCTCTGGTCATTTCCATAATTTGCATAAATAAAACTGGGAACAATGCAAAGTTGTAATATTATGCAGAGATGCATCTAATAAACTGTTAACATAAAACAGTTGTAGAAATGTTTTAATACTATTATTAAACGCAGTAATTAAACATTCAATTTTCCCCTCGCCTGCATTTACACATACACAGCTGGTTGACTCCGTTATAAAAATTTACTTCTAGCCTCCATATGCTTTTTTCCCTCATCAGTCAGCAGGGTTACCACTGTACACTTCTTTGAATTAAAAGTGAGAAGGGTAAACGAGAAAAGGTTAAAGTAATTAACAAGGTGTTCTATCGAAAAACAGCCCAGCGTGACTTTGAGCTTGCATGGCTCATTGGCTCCAGTAAGTGAACAAGAGATGAGTTGGTTGGGTCAGTACCTAAAGTTCTGTGAGATAAACAAGAGAAAGCACACAGGAGAGTCTGAGTTGTTTTGACACCTTGTTGCTCATTAAGACAATGTGCTAGTGGCTTAAAATCCCCTCCAAAATAGCCGGCAAGTTCTCTTTTCTTTACCGCGCTCTTCTTCTGCGGATGAAGTTGCTGCGGATGAAGTGCAGAATTAATACCATTAAGCCATGTTTCTGTTTCGGATAGTAATCACTCACTGATTTTGAGCCTAAGAAGAAAAACAACTTAAATAAAAATTTTTGGATCATGAATACATTTTGCATCTGTGTAAAATCAGATGCTTAACAATTTTCTGTCAAAACACTAATTCATGTAATATCCTTGTATTATTCTTGCATTCTTCTAATATGTGGTAATCGTACAGAAGAGTCCATAGCACTGCACACAGATCAAACGGCTGGGCAAGTTTCAGAAAGTCTGAGTTATTTTAATGGAGTAGCGTGATGGCACACACCTGCATGCCATTAGTAATGCAGGATAGGTGCATGACTTTAGACTTAGTGATGACGTTGTGGGCTGACATGAATAAATTTGTGCTTTTGTTGTCTGGTACAAAGTTCTGGAAAGTCTGACAAGTTTTTAATTTTCTAAACATATCATTCAGGGTTTGTTTAGAAAATATATTTTCCAAACCTTGAACATTCCATGGAACACCATTTATACCATTATTAAAAATGGTTAAAACCACAACTCTGCTTAGAGGAAAATTTCATAAAAAGCCAGTGATCAAAGAAGCAATCAGTAGAGCAAGGGTAGGGCTGGAGAGTTCCACAGCTCAGACGGGATTTGTTGGGTACCCACAACCTCAAACACTGGATTGTGGGGCAGTGATTGCTCAGGCAATTGAAGATCTGGGTTGCTGGTTGGAGAGTCTAGATCCTGTAGTGTCCTTGAGCAAGACCTTTACTCCAACGCTCCACACAACCCAGCCACTGCATACAGTGTGAATCCCAAGCCAAGTTACAAACTAGGAGGGCTGCATCAGAAAGGGCATCCAGCTTGAACGTGTGCCAGATCTTGTGGATCTAATGATCCAAAGTGGTAACCCCTAGGATAAAAGGGACAAAGCCAAAGGAAAAAAAAAAAACTGGGCATCTAGACAGTGCTCAAAAAATTCAAGAAGAACTGGTCTGGTCCAGGGGCACTGTATCCTGGGCCCAATGTTAGAATGGGTCACTCAAAGCCAAGACCTGGATTTGATAGCGGATTATGTGTCAAGAGTCACTTTACAGTCATCCCCATTTAAACAGACAGGGTTTGACCAACTTTATCAAGAGGAATTGTGTGGACACAAACACATCTTACAGGACGTGCACTCAAATGTAGTTCTATCAGACATTGACTAAGATGTGTGTATACTGATTATACTGATGATACTACAACCGGTGGATATATTGTGTAAATCAAAAGGTGAACACCATAATGATGTTCATTTCAGTTTGGTAACTCCATGGTGAACTGGACAAACGCGTATAATAAATCATATTAAATGAGGTAATCAAGGAATAAACATGCTGTATGCTTTTATAACAGCCACCATTGTTTAAGAAGTTATGCGCTAGTATTGATGGAAGCTCTCAAGGGCATCAAAAACGTTTTGATCTGTTATTTAAAGAAGCCATGAAGTTGGAGCTGCCTGGATTGTGTGGAGCTTTTGTGTTTTAATTTTGCACATTTGTAACTATGGATGCAATCATATACATTCAGACTGTTCCCAGTTTGTATCTATGAAAAATCTATTATGGGATAGCAATAAATGATCACAAATTCAGAAATGAACTAAATAGGCTTAAGGCAAATCATATGCATAAATCAAAAAAAGAACAGTAACGTAATCTCTGTTTAGTGTCTATGCACTCTGTTCTAAACAAGCCATCCTCCCAGCCTGGTCCACTGAAAGTACACAGTAGGAGGTCAGGCTCAAACAGAAACAGATTCTGTTGACATAGTGACTAAGACCAATGGAGTGCCAACTAAGTGAGTCAGATGCCAGATGGCATCCCGCCAATCCCAAACCCAAACAAAGCAGATTCTTCATGCACAAGGGTGATTGACATCAGTCACATACTGTACTAAAAGATGTATGGGTTTATTAGTGAAGAGGCACCAATACACACTCAGTAGGACTATATGATTTTCATTAAGTACGTTAATACATAAACAATACATATATACCTTAACAAATCAATAGATTGTGAGTATGAATGAAAAACTGAACTTAGAATGTAGACTATTATTGAAAAATGTTACATGTTTGATTGATTATAAAATATCTAACAGATTACTGATTAAATGATAGAACTGTGAAATGATGAATTCACACATCCTGCATCGCTGACAAATAAATATGACTCAGAGTTGCACAGCAAAGTGGCAAAACCTCGCAAAAGGCAAAAGTGAGTGAAAAATTTATATACACTGTGAAAATACAAACAGGTGTCAGTAATGAGGAGAGAGTGCTTGATGTAATGTTCAGACTGGAGCAGAGTATGGAGCTGTGGTGCCTCCTGGATTGGCAATGGATTCAGTATCCATTCAGCAGAAAAATACACTTTTTTTTAATGTAATTTTGTAAAAAAGAGCCTATCCAAGGGCACTAGGTGGGGTACACCTGGCGCCAATCCATAACAGGGTACACAAGAACATGGACACTCACTCAACCACTATGAACATTTTGGAAACATCAAACTGTCTACTCTGCATGTCTTTGGTCTGTGGGAGGAAACTGGAGTACCCGGAGGAAACCTACCAAACACGGGGAGAACATGCAAACTCCATGCACACAGACCTGAGGTGGGAATCGAAGGTGAATATCTACAGTGCTAACCCAAATCTCTCACAGAGGAAAAAAATTCTATGCCAGTAGAGGAGTGTATTGATCCTAAGCCCTTTATCTCTTTAACACAGTTGTTTGATTCTAAGGGTTAGCAGCAGCTTCGGAGGCTGATAGAAGGAAGAGGTGAAACACAAGTGATGTAAAACTAAATCCAAATAAATTCCAACAATTTGAGCACCAAATTCATTAAACATACTATGTTGGTTTTGGTATTTGAATCAGAAGTGAACAAAAATGAACCAATGTATTTGCAAAATAAATGGTGTACTGTGCTTCTGTGGATTGTCCTACATGGATCATCTAAACATTTGTACTGCCCAAAAATACTTTTTGCAGTACATGTATATTGGCATCGCCTGGATAATGTAGATTTGTACCAAAGAACTATTGCGCTAATCAGTAAGAAGTTCCTCTGCTTATTCCAGGACACCTATTCAGTAGTATGAGAAGTATAATGGCTCATAAACCCACGCATTGGGTGTCACCACGGCGGCATGGTGACTTTGTCGTTAGCACTGTCGCCTCGCACATCCATGTTCTGGGTTTGATTCCCACCTCAGATCTTTGTGCATGTTCTCCCCTATGCTTGGTGGGTTTCCTGCAGGTACTCTGGTTTCCTCCTACAGTCCATAGACATGCAGATTAGGCTAATTGGCTTTCCTAAAATTGCCCATGGTGTGTGAATGAGCATGTATGTGCCCTGTGATGTATTGGCACCCCATCCAGGGTCTACTCCGCAACGTACCCTAAGTCTCCTGGGATAGCCTCCAGGCCCTTGGTGACACTGCATACACGTTAAAGTGGCATAAACAATGAGTACAAGAGTTGCTGTCAGCCAGAAGAGAATGAATTCCCCTTGGGCTCTTTTTCCCCTCCAGGCTTCTTACTTATGTGGGAGTACTTTGGAGCTTGAGATGGCAATGATAAATCCTGTATGGCCATGCTGCCAAGTGCGGATATTGAAATGACAATAATTCTTTCTTCTTCCTATTAAGATCAAAGAACTTTGTCACTTAATAATCTTTGTGTAAAATAATTGAACTCATTTGTAAGTTTATCTTGTCCCATATGCAAAGTCTGCTTGTCACTCGCTATGAAGTGATCTCATAATAAACCTGCCCGATTGTTTAAAATGAAAATGAGAAAATGATGCGCAGGCAGCAGCCATCTCATGCACTGTAAGGCTCACAGTAATGAATGCAAATTTAATGCAGACCATTAGGTGCGACGGGAAGCTGAAAGTTCATCAGTTGTCATCATGCCGGCACAAAATGTGTGCTTTCACCTTTCATGCTCCATCAGATAGATGCTACAGAAATATGGCTATATGATACTGGAAAGAGATTTTCATCATTTACCAATTTGAGAATAGCTTCAGGCTGAGAGTTGTTTTTTATTTTTATTTTTAGGGAGAACTGTGCAGATAAAATCTAATAATATTTGTGAAGGCATTTGCAGAGCCTTATGAAGTCTATGAATAAAGTATTCACACAAAGGTCATAGAACATCTGTGTACGCATGATGAAATTAAAGGTTGTGATCTCATACTTGAGAAATCTGAAAGGTTGGGTGACAGAAGGCCAAAGATTCCTGGGTTGTCTTTTCTTAGACTGGATGAATTCAATCCTGCTGGGTGGAAGAGTCTACGAGATGGCTTGCCAAATGCACTTTTTAAACCAAAGTTAATTACTTCTGCACCTCTTCCTTTACCTTTTCTTATGAACATATAATCCAAGTCTGACAGACAGCCTTACCACGTTTTCGTACGTGTGCAAACAGTTATGTGCGAACATTACAAACCCTTCAGACAAAAAAGACAACAAGCTTATTTTATACCGAGACATTTAGCTTTTTAGGTTTCTCAAGAGACAAATACAGCCAAACACAACATTTTAACTTTCACATAGTATATCTCAATTTAAAAGTTTTGGATGTTCACTGCACTTTTTTTTTTCTGTAGCTGAATTAAAAAATTTAAATACATTTTGTCTTTCTTTTAGCCTAAAACTATTCTCAGATGGTCTGGCTGGTCTCTTCCTGTCACAACCCTCCTATTTTATAACCGGTCGATGGATCAGAACTGTGTGCAGTGGCTGGGTTGTATGAGGTATAGGGTTGCTGGTCTTGGCCAAGGACCCAACAGAGTTCGAACCCCTGATACTCCGCTTAGTAACCCAGAGCCTCAACCGACCTAAGCCACCATGAACCCCAAATTCTCAACATTATTCTAGCCAAACTAGCCAGATGAAAGGGAAAATGTTTAATTCTTTTTCCATGGGATAGTCATACACCATACTTTGACTTTTGAAGTTAAAGAAACTCAAATTTACTGGATTAAAGTATAAATCTCAGTAAACACAAGCATTAAATGAAACATCAACATTAGGCTTTGAATCCAGTTGTCTTATTAGAGAAAAACTGTGAATATAAGAATTGACTTAAATCTGATTTTATTTAGTCACTACTACAGCCCCTTAAACTAACTTACCATTAATAGAAAATATTAAACTTATTAACTGAAGATCAACTTCAGGGAGTGGTGGTTCAGGCGGCTAAGGCTCTAGCTTGTTGATTTGGGGATCAGAGGAACCGGATTGCCACACCCCATACTACCCAGCCACTGAATGCAGTGCTTTTCCTGAGGCTGGGTAAAAAAATGGGAGAGTTGTATAAGGAAGGGCATTCAATGTAAAACCTGTGCCAAGTTGTGTATGAATCAGATGGTTCCCTTGATGGGAGCAGCCTAACGGAAGATCAAGTTCAACTAAACTTTTGTTATAAAACTTGTCTACCTAAAACCACACAGTAGAATGCAAATTCTGCAATTCAATGCTTACTGGAATAGTTGTCTATAGAAAGTTTTATAATAACTATTAAAAAAAAAAAGTCTGTATATGTATTGTGCTTATCCGATTGTAATATAGTACACATTTTCTGAAGTTTTAAGACTTTGCTTTCTGTGCATCTTACACCATTTTTTTAAGATTACATGTGGAATTTGGATCTTATATTAATTTTTGAGGACTGCCTATTGTTTGCATGTTTTTTCATTTGATCACAAACGCATTATGTTATGTAGGACTTGCACCGGTCAGGTCTTCTTGACTCTTGTCGAGCTTTTGTCTTGATTTGGCCTTGATTTGGTCCTGATACACTCTGGTCTTGGTATTGTAATGGTTTAGGTGGTCTTGACTGCATCACTAGTTAGTGATATAAGATGCTTGCATGGTTTTATGGCTGTATCCTTGTGATTCACTGATTTCATCACCTTTGTAAAATGCACTCACCTGCTTTATGACTTCATGGCTATGGGATTTTAACTGGCTGAACAAATTCAACTAAACTGAACTGTTTCAGTGGCTAAACGTCAAGGTTACTATATACAGTAGTATATACTGTAGTGTATAT
>JAQMYK010000008.1:8367876-8383452 GCA_030014345.1 Clarias buthupogon
CCCGCATTTGGCGGGTGGGCGGGTGCCAATGTCAAGCCCTTATATATATATATATATATATATATATATATATATAGTGGCTACACATTATAAATTTTTAGATATTTTACGCAGTTTGTCATTGCTGTCAGTTGTCACAGTAGGACAAGTTTTTTGACATTAAATAACTAAAGTCTGTAACTTAGAAGATCCAATAAAGATTTTCATATGCAAATGGTCAAAATGGCATATTTGGTTTTTAAGCAAACGAGAAAAAGGCTTAAATGTTTGACAATGATAAAAAAGAATGAACAGTGCTGTTGTTTCCTTTGTTGTGGTGTTCAGTACAGACATGTTTAAACAATTTAAACAGAATATGATCAACAGCAGAACAACAGAAGCAACAATGAAAGTTGCTGCTAATACAGAGATGTCATCTGTAGACAGGCACCGCCAGAGCACAAAGTCAAACAAAAACGTAATGGAATTTGTTGCTTTAGGGGACAAACTATTGTCTGATGTGGAGAATTGGCTTTTGTTGGTTAACAATGCATACTGAATCTCATTACACAATACTTACATGTCAGTTTTTTGTAAAGCGCATGGATAAACATATTTCAGCAGTCAGTTTTGCTACTAAATTGTCTTGTATGGCTTTTCAACAGAGTGTATCCCAAAATCCAAGTTGTGTTCAGGAATTTCATTTTTAGGACTTCACTAATGCTAATACTGTTTAGTTTTTGAGATTGATGGTTCCTTAAGTTTAGAACACGTACAGTATCTGAAGATCTGAAGATCAGGGATAGCTCAGTGGCATAGATTAAGGCATTGGACTACGGTTCGGAAGGTTCCATGGTCTTCAAATTCCACGAGCACCAAGTTGTCCCTGTTGGGCCCTTGAGGAAGGCCCTTAACCCTCAACTGCACAGATAATTAATGAGATAAAAAGATGTAAATCGCTCTGGATAAGGCATCTGCCAAATGCATAAATGTAAATCTTTACACTATATTCAGTTAGTACTAGTGTTGTAGTACTTGAGATCGGTCTTGAAAGGTCTTGGGATCGTCTTGGAACTCATCTGCCTATTGTTTGCACGTTTTACATTTTATTGTATACGCATTATGCTATGTGGGACTTGCACCGATCTGATCTTGGTCTTGACTGTCAAAGTACTGGCCTTGTTTTGGTCCTGATAGATTCTAATCTTGGTATTGTCACGATTCAGGTGGTCTTGACTGCATCACTAGTTAGTGCTATAAGATGTTTGTATGGTCCTGGAGGAACGTTGTTTCGTTTCACTGTGTACTGAACTGTATATGGTTGGAATGACAATAAAAGCCTACTTGACTTGACTTGCTTTATGATTTTATGCCTACTGGATTTTAACTGGCTGGAAGTAAAAGAAAACAAAAAAGAACAAATGAAATGACAAAGTAATTTATAACAAGAAAACATTTAACATGTTAGGGTTCATATATGGCCTTTCATTATACTAGATATTAAAATTCTAGATATTAACAATTATATTGCAAAACTAGATGTGCCTGTGACTTTATTTGCGTGAAATTTAATTGCTCGTTCATACAGTAAGTGCATTTAAAAAAATGTACAACGCCATCTGTTGAATTTTGGAATTAACAAAGAAATTTTTACGTGTTACCATGAAGTGTGCGGAATGAGGGTGTGAAATTGCGTTTATTAAGTAGAATTCAATTGAACACTTAAGCGCATATTTAAAAATGTACAGAATTTTTTTTTTATGATATAAGGACATTTTACATTAAATTTTTTTATTAACTTCCCGTGGGTTGATCTATATGATCAAGTCTATATGTTACCTCAAGCTTGGCCAATACATCTATGTTAAAACCCCATTAAAATTTGTTTAGTAGTTTTAACGTGATGCCTGCACTAACAGACAAAAATTCCAAAAACCATCTTGATGTGGCCTATTACTCATCTTAACGTCCCCCCAAATTATTACTTTTTGTTACAAATATCTTCAATCTCCAGACATGCTGACTTTGCAGTTTTATTATATGTATATATTTCTCAATCTTAAAAAACTTTTTAAAAAGTGTATGTTCACACTTTTTCTTTATAACTGCTCTAAATCTGCTTAATTCTTCAACCCTGTTAGTGCCATATGTAATTAATCAACTTTCCTACTGATCAACAAGGGAGAGAGCGAATTCCATGTCTAACCACCCAGAGATGTTGTTTAAATCATTTCCCCCCAGTTCCATCTTGCATTCATATCTTTAGTCATGGCCTGCTGTGAAATTTTAACTTTGCTGAACTCAGCTGATCCACACCGCTGCTTTACTTTGATGAAATGTGTTTGTCCCTATGGGGTAACGTGAGCACCTTGCATCTGTCCCTGATTACGAGGTTCATTCTTAGTCAAACAGAGTCTATAATTTTATTTGCAGAAATTGATACGATTATGGGTACTGGGAGTGTATTTGCATGTGTTAAAATTATATGGCACCATCAAATTACATAAAATTCAACAGACACAGTGTCCTTTTTAATTGGACTTTCAAGGGAATCTCCTTTAGTTTATTTACCACTAATTGCACAGGTTTCAATCCAGTGACTGTTATGCACTGAAAACCTCATTATGTCAGAGTGGTTATAAATATGTATTGCCTTCGGAAACAAGTGCATGAGAGCATACAGTAGATAGACATAAAAATTCAGTTGTTGGATCATCTGAGGCTGACAGTAGACTACTCTTAAAAGATATTTTTAAACAAAGCATAAAAAAAAAAAAAATATATATATATATATATATATATATATATTCTTTCGAACAAATGATTTTGGATGCCTGACCCTTATAATCATACCTGTATTTGCCTGTTCTAAATCTAGTTCTATTTTTGTTGTTATAATAACCTCCATTCTTATGGGAAGGCTATTTACTAGAGTTTAGAAAAAGGCTGTTTATATTTGTCTATTCAGCCATAAGAACAATAGTGAGAGAATCTTGTGTGTGGAGACCTGGGGTGCAATTGGTGTTCCAGTTCGTCCCAAAGGTTGAGGTATTCTGAACCCTGACAAACCATATATTCCTGGAAGTCACTTGCGCATTGTCATCCTGGAACATTTTTGGGCCTTTTATTTCCAGTAGGGATAACTATTAGAGCTACAACAAACAAAGACATTCTATATAGTTGTGTGATTAAAAGTTTGTGGGTACAATTTGAGGAAGATCCTCATATGGAGGTGATGGTCAGGTGTCCAAAAACGTTTGGTTGCATATTATACATTTCTGACAATATACATATACAAATCAATACCAAATACAAATGTATCTGTGCAATGGGCTCCAGGCCCACACACACATTCCACCTCCTCTTCCATCTCTTGTCTCAATCACTACAGTTACAATTCTTTTCAAAGGCAAATGGCAGGGTAAAATTTACTTTTTATTTTGTATAAATAATTTTTATGTGAATATTTTTGGGTTGTGGAATGAGTTGTCAGAGTTTCAATTATTTCTTATGGGAGAATGTGATTTGATATACGAGTGTTTTGATATACAAGCACACTTCTGGAAAGAATTATGCTTGCAATACAAGGTTTAACTGTATAACACATATTTACTGGAAATGGACCAGAAACGATTTCAGATTTTCTTATAATGGTAGCTCATATACGTGCATGCAAGTATGGTTGATAAATGAGGACATCCTGCCTCGCGTCTATGTGTAGTTTGCATGTTCTCCCAGTGCTTGGTGGGTTTCCTCTAGGTATTCTGGTTTCCTCCCACAATCCAAAGACATGCAGATTAGACCAACTTTTGTGATTAGACTACTGTGTAAATAAGTGTGTGTGTGTGTGTGTGTGTGAAGGCATGTGTGCCTTGCGATGGATTGGCACCCTGTCCATGGGGGTACACTGCGTTTTGCCGAGGTCCCCTAGGATAGGCTCCCAACCCTGTTCCGGATAAGCGGTATGTAGAAAAAAAAAAAAATAATTATTGACAACCACTTTGACAGATTCTTGTGTTAATGATGTAAAGGCTCTTGGGTAAAGGTTGAGCAGCATACTCTTGTCATAATATTACATCACTTCTTAAATGGTTGCCTTGATCACATCACTTTGAAAATTACATGCAACAAGACTAATATAAAAATCATGCTTAAATTAAAAAGAAATGGACCAGAAAGTGCCTGCTGACTTGTTGGCATTCACACAGGAAAGAAAAAAATAAAGAAAAGCAGAGCAGTTGACTGCCTACTGTTAGCCTGAAAGGAAGTCTCTGGCACATAACCACATAACAGAGTTTAAATCTGTAAAGCTTAAGGCCAAATCTCTTAGCCTTTTTTAAACTGTGCGTCCCTGAGGTAACCAAAGGCATTAGTTTTTTTCTTTTGCCTGTTCTGTTGCTAGAGGGCAGATTAGCATGAATTTGTGCAGAATGTCTGAGACACAAATTAGCACGTTTAGACATACTTATTTTGGGCTGAATAAAGAGGTAATTATTGACATGAATAATTTCATACGTCTTTTCATACATAGGTGGGGTAAAAGCAGCCCTAAGTTATTTTCTGGAGAAAGAGTCGAGTTTCCTGCTTGTCTATGTAGTGTGGTGGACAGGTGGACAATAGCAACTAAACTTGCACTCATGTACTAAATGTATAAATATACAATACAATTTGATACAATACAAAGTGATTATTACTAAGGTAAGTTTTATTTACAGGAATAAACAATTGCCCCATGATTATCTAGTGTTAGAGTCCTCTACTTTACTGTGGTAACTACAACAAAGTGGGACCTTAGACTGTATAAGAAGAACTGGCGAGACCTTATGTGATGTTTCCCCAAAGGTTTTCTAAAAAGCAGTTTTGAAACTCGACTGTGGGAACTCTGGTTGTCCCCATCTTGACAGGAGGTGACACTATCTAAACCCCAGTTAATCCATAAATTGGCAAATGGGCGTAACAAATGGAATCTGGGTGTTGTTTGGAACTCGCCTACTCAACGCACCAAAATGCTATGGTGGCATTAACTTATATGTTAATGCATTTGATTGATCTCCATCATGCAAACCCTACACATCATCCTGTGTCATTTTTCTACATTTCTTTGGTTACATTAAACTACATGGATTCCAGTTATCTGGGTAGCTAAAATGAAGCATTGCAAACAGCTAGCAGTTTAGCCATGAAATGCAGCTCTCGCTCAAATATGCCCCTAATTATGGGTAACTTTTTGGCTTAATATCATTTTTTCTTATAAGTTACATATAAATCCACATGTACAGTTATGAGGGGACAACTATCTGTTGAGACCAAAACCATATTCTTTTTCTACCAGGCTGTATTCATGTGTATTTCTGTGGTAAAATTGGACATTTTAACATGGGGCTCTATGGGGATTGACTCGCTTTTGGAGCCAGCCTCTAGTGGACATTTGAAGAACTGCATATTTTGGCATTTTTCAGAACTGGAGGTTGATCCAGTTCAGTGGGACTTTCAATGAAATTGAAATGGAGTAGTGTCTAATACTGTTCTTAGAAATTTTCAGTTAGAGATGTCCATTATATGTCCAAGCTTATCGTGCAAGTGCTTTGTGTCAAAAGTTTGTTATTAAGGAATTATCTTCATCATAGCTATGTCTATGCCCATGTATTGTCTGCACTAAATAATCTGACCATTGTGGTTTCTTTTTAAATGCCCTTTAAACAAACCCTTAAGGACTTTATATCATTAACAGTCACACCATTTTGATGGCTGCTTTTGGCATTGAAACAAAACTAAAGGGTAATATCTCTGGTATGAGGACTTCCATAACATTATTCAAAATCCTTTCATGTCTGTTGACATCAGTTTACAGCCCTGGAACAAGGAGTTTGCTTTTATTGAAGGACTCTTACGTTAGACTACAATGTTAATTAATACACATTATTCCATTCACATTACAATGAGCTCCTTGTCTGTCTTGATAAGGTTTCTGACGTTGTGTAAACATGTATTTTAATGATAAAGAGCTGCTACCAAGATATCCGTTTCTGTATACTTAGGTAAGATCCCTATGCCTACCTGCTAGCCTTAATAAATATTGTGGATTATAATTATAATTAGCTATTAATATATATCTCCCGAATTTCTATTTTAGTCCCTTATTGTAACACTGTTATTTGTTCAGCTTTGCTAGTTGTACTAAATTGAACCATATTTTATTTCAAATTTTGCATGCAAAATAGCCGTAGCTGTAAATATTACAATAAATTTGCAAGTGACAGTCATGATATTAGAGTTCAATGTTGGATTTATAGGAAAGGACGTGTGTTATTTATAGATAGGCTAGATATTTGGCCTTGCAGGAACGAAGCTCTTTGTCATACCACACAACCTCAAGAAAATCCAATTTATCTGTACTGATACAGTCAGTTACACCTGCCTTGAGGAAACTTAGCATTTCTGCTCTCCATGGGGTTCAGACTTCGGGGAATCATTAACTGTATAGTTTTTACATCCAAGGATTAAAACTATTCATGATATTTACAATTATGTTAGTTTAATTTTGAGCCAGTGAATATGGGAGACTCCTTTAAAAAAAAAGCTGTGCTTTTAATGGGTTGATTAATTTTTTTTTAATTAAACCCCTTGAATTTTCTTTTTTTTTTTGACACTTTGAAATGGGCCTTTAATGCATGAAAATGCATTTAAACTCTCTAATGAGCTGATATGGAGATTTTGTTTTTCTTTAAGCTTTGATCCAGTTTGATCCATCATGGGCTAATGGTTGTGACCTTAGTGTTTAAAGCTGCCCTGCTGGAAGGATACACAACATTACCTTATCAAAAAGAACACATAAATAAATATTGCATTTTTAAAAACAAATTCCCTCCATTTTCACAACATCAAAATTATTTGAACAAAGTAACATTATCAACTGTTCTGATAACTTGGATGTCAAAACTTTCCAGTTAATGACTGCCTGAAGTCTGGACCACATGGAGATCAGCTAAAGGGATTTTCTTGAGGTTATATGCCATGACCAGGGGCTGTGTTCCTTTTGTGGAGCATTTTTGCCTTTAAAATTTCCCAGACGTCTGCCCTGCAAGGCCAAATATCTGGCCCATCTATAAATAATACACACCCTTTTCCATAAATATAATATTGAACTACAATATCATGACTGCCACTGGGAAATGTACTGGAATATTTACATTTTGCATGCAAAACTTTACCTCAAATATGATCCAATTCATTAACAAAGCTAGCACAAGCATTATATTATAAGGTCATCATAACTATATAATATAATGAGTCATAAAGTATTTCCACATGGAGTCATACACTTCACTCGCCACTACAAATGCATGTGCTATTACAAAACGTATCACCATTAAATAGTGCTCAATCTAGTAGTATCAAAAAGAAATAAAACAAATAAAAGGACAAAATTAAGATCAATTTACTTAATTTTACATTACAAACTCACCCTTAATACTACAATAATTCATTATTAATATTTAACATTTGTAGTGAATCGTTATTAATATTAATCATTATTTCACTGGTACATGCTAGAGAGCCGACTGCTTCACTTATCATTTTTTCCCTCTCTTTTTATGTATATAGGACACAAGGAAATTTATTGCATGGCTGGTAGGTACTGCCTTTTTTTTCTTTTTTTTTTAACAGTGATCCGAAACTAGTTTTGACATTCATGTCTATAACGATTGAGGTCAGTATTTCAACAGGAGTTGCTGATGCAGCAGTCAGCCGACTGCTTTGTCTCAAAGTCAAGGTGAATGGTCAATAAAAAGCCCTGGCCTGTTCTCTGGAAGAGCTCTACGTTTAGCATATTGTGTCAGTAAAAATGGCATCGGTGGAGGCTAGAACTACTTACTGACATATTGCGAATGTATGTGGACAGAAAAAAAAGAGCAGGCAAAATGTGTCAAAGAAATGAGGTCAAAAGACGCATGCAAAGATACACAAGCTGTCATTTGATTGGCCTTGTATAAGTGTAGATAAATAATGAAATCCAGGTTGTGAATGTTCTGGTTAAGGATGTGTGCTTTCACATGCTCTAATGTATTGTATAGTAGGTTCTCTGTCAAGGAGGCTTTAGGAAAACAAATTGCTTTAATATTAAGAGGCAGCATTCTGTTGTTACTGAGCAATCTTCCACACTCTACGGCTGTCTTGGTCTTCAGTGCACTTTCATATCCCATCTTTCATTATTGTCTGGCTCCAATACGCAAAGTAAACCATAGAGATCAGTACAGATCAATTTTGATAAAGCTTCCAGAAAGTCCTATCCAAAACTGATATTGCCTGATGGGACATCACAGACCGAAGCTTCTCTCTTGGTTTTACTCCATATGTAATGAGTGCTGTTGTTATAATCCTGTGTTATAAAATCAAACTTGATTTACAAAGCTGAAATCAGTATTCCTTTTCCAACTGGAATTTTATTTTTCATGAAATTTGGCATTGTTTTAATTTCCACAGATTGTTCCAATCATGGTGTAGACTGTGCACCGTATTTAACTATTTTGTCTATCCTAAATCATCATTGTTATTCGATAAATGGCTGCAGTGACCTACAGTATGGCTACGTTCACATTACAAGCTACCTTGTTCAATTCAGATGTTTTTTGGTTCAGATTTGCATGTCATGGTGTCCAGTCATGGGTCAACAACGTGAAGAGGAGGGGGCTCAGCACACATCCTTGAGGGGCCCCAGTACTCAGAGTGATGGTACTGGAAGTGTTATTGGTGACCCGTACATCAGAAGACATCAGTGAGTTCCCCTGCACAGGTTCTCACTATGCGACCAGGAATGTTTTCAGGACCTGGGGCCTTGCGTGCGTTGATCCTGCGGAAGGATCTTCTCACACTGCCTGGGGAGAGCGTCATCACCTGGTCGCCGGGAGGAAGTGGGCGTTTCTGTGCTGTGGTGCTGTTGTGTGTATCAAAACAAGCGAAGAATGCATTCAGCTTATTCAGCAGAGAGATAGAGCTGTCACATGTCTGCGGTGGGGGCTTGTAATCAGTGATGGTCTGTATCCCGTGCCACAGGCTTTGTGTGTCTCTGCTGTCACTGAAAAGATGGGCTACTCTCTTGGAGTACTGTCTCTTTGCCTGCTTGATGCTGCAAGTCAGGTTGGCCCTATCTGTCTTAAAGCATGACATTAGTGTGACCACTCAGTCATTTTAAACATTGGATACAATTTTTTGCTCTATGGATGATGGCAAGCAGGTAGTTGGCTATATCTGTTGGTATAAATATCATTGATATCATTATAAAGGGAGGGTACATTGCTGAGAACTGCAACCATTTGAGATTCCTGAAGTTCACCCCCCAGGCTTGGAGATGTGAGATGACAATGCAAACCGAGAGAGCCCTGAAAAACTTTGGGACCTTTAACATCTAGGTTATCCCAATTAAAAATAGTCAAATATTTATACCAAAAGAGAGAATTTTTACTTTTTCTTAAAAAAATGAGAAGCCTTTGTCACATATATAGTACATTGAAGCACATCGAAAGTCTTTTCTTTGCATATGCCAGCTTGCTAGGAAGATGGGGTCAGAGCACCTACTGTATATGGCAACATTGGAACAGTAACCCAGTGCATTAACCATTATGCACTACCACTCTAAATGGACACAAAATAAAGAATAATACAAAAAAATGTCTGGTTTTGATGGGCTTTAGGTTGGGCGAATTTGCTGGTCAATCAAGCACAGGGATACCATGATCCTTAAATCATATATTAGTCCTTTTGGCAGTGTGCCAAGTCCTACTGGAAAATTAAATTAGCATCTCCATAAAGCTGGTGCTCTAAAAAAGTGCTCTAAAACTTCCTGGTAGACGGGTGCACTGGCCTTGGACCTGATAATGCACGGTGGACCAACACAAGCAGATGACATCGCTCCCCAAACCACTACTAACTGTGCAAATTTTACACTGGACCTCAAGAAACATATATTCTGTGCCTCTCCTCACTTTCTCGAGACTAATTTCAAAATGAATGGCAAATTTTCATGCGAAAAGAGAACTTTGCTCAACTGAGCAACATTCTACACCTTTTTTGTCACATAAGTAATATTCGGAGGTACTGTACTTTGGGTGTTCATTAGCTGTAAGTCCTAATCATCAAAATTAAAAGAAATAAACACTTGATTTATATCAGTCTGTCTGTAATGAATCTATATAATATATAACAAAGAGTCAAATTACTGAAATAAATCCACATTCCAATGATATTCTAATTCACTGAGAAGCATCTTTATGTGTATATATAGTGCAGAAAGTATAACTCCTATGTTTTTGGTCCTGTTAGGCACAAGGGGTTAAGATAAAAAAAAAACGCCCTCTACCTCCATCTTATTAGTCATGTTTTTCTTCCTCTTGGTGTCACTAATGTCTCCTCGAATCTTGGTATCCCTAAAAGTAATTATTATATTTTTTTCTGACAGCTCCTCTGGCTAATTGGCATGGACAGAAGCTCCATCAGCTCTCAATAATCATCTTTAACTGCCCAGTGGTCATCATTTCTTCTTTCCCCTATTCTACAGCAAATAAGCTCAGCACACACCAGGCGTAATTATAAATCAACTCTTCAGCAATTATTTTCATAGCACTTTTGACCTGTAGATGTGTGTGCTAGACAGCTCACTGTTCAGTACACTTGATATTGGACATACCAACCTTAAATTGTACATAGCTATTGGAAATTATTATTTTTTCCAAAAATAGCATTTATTGGCATTGGGGTGAGGATTTGGGCTCATGGCTTACATGATTCATCAGCCTTATGGAATGTAATATTGCAAGGTAACAAATATTGTTTGTGCTAAAAAAGTGGAAATGTATGTGATGCCAAATTAGGCAGTATGAATAACATGAATAACTAATACATAAACATAACCTAATGGACATTTTTGCAACAACAAAAAAAACTGTCATGGATAACTAATTTACGGAGCCCTGAGACTCTGTGTTTTGTGTTTTTTGGGACTTGGCATGCTCTGGACTTTTAAGTTAAAAGTGTGCTCACTACCACCTGTTTATGTTCATGGATGGCTTAGTTTAGTTTAGTAATTAGTCATATTATTTAAGCTCTTGAATATTATCTCGTCTTTGTCTCACATCTGTTTTTGCTGTTGTTGTTTAGTTCCTGTTGATACTCCGGTCATATATCCGGTCAACTTCCTTTCATCTTGGGAATGACAGATACAAGTCCTGCACAGTGGCCAAAGGGATTTTGAGCCACAGAATAGTGGCCAGGTCACTACGTGATGCTGGTGGAGGAAAACATTTCCTGACTCGCTAAAACACACCCTAAAAGGGGCTCAATAATATTTAGATCTGGTGACTGTGCAGGCAGTTTCATTTCATCAAACCACTCCGTCACCAGTCTTGCTGTGTGTATTGGTGCATTATCATTCTGATATACGGCACTGCCTTCAGGATACAATGTTTGAACCATTGGATGACCTTAGTCTTCTAGAATGGTCCAGTAGTCCTTGGCAGTGACGCACCAATCTAGCACAAGTACAGTATTGGGCCTAGGGAGTGCCATGATTTTGCAGACCAAACCATCACTGATCCACCCCTATGCTTCACTCTGGGAATGCAACAGTCTGGGTGGTACGCTTCTTTGGTGCTTCTCCAAACCGTAACTCTCCCGGATGTGGGAAAGACAATGAAGGTGGACTCATCAGAGAACAATACATGTTTCACATTGTCCACAGCCCAAGATTTTTGCTGCTGGCACCATTGAAACCGACGTTTGGCATTGGCATGAGTGACCAAAGGTTTGCCTATAGCAGCCCGACCATGTACATGGACCCTGTGGAGCTCCCGACGAACATGTCTTTGGACTGTGGGAGGAAACCGGGGTACCTGAAGGAAACCCACTAAGCACGGGGAGAACATACAAACATATGTACATACAGAGACGGGAATCAAGCCTGGCTGGAAATCGAACATACTGTAGACCCTGAAGGTGCAGGCGACACTGCTAACAACTACACCACCGTGCCGTTTAAAGTAAAATTACTTTAAAAATCATTGCATTTGTAAATGCGAAAAGTTTTTGATAGGGATTACCAATATGGCGATATGATATTTTTGTTCATTTAAATACAGTGGAACCTTGGAGTATGAGCATAACTCGTTCCGGAAGTGGGCTCGTATTCCAAAACACTCGTAAATCAAAATCTTCCCATAAGAAATAATGGAAATTTAAATTTTTCGTTCCACAGCCCCAAAAAATAAATACATAAAAATATTGTGTTAATAAAAATTCATTAACACAAAATATAAAGTAAAAATAAAACAAATTAACCTGCACTATAATCAACATCCGTGTGTGTGTGTGTGCGCAGAGAGGGGGTGCTTCACACACACACAAACAAGACACACACTAAAGACAAGAGAGAGAGAGAGAGAGAGAGAGAGAGACAGTGTGTGTGTGAACTGGCACGGTGTCAAATTACGAGCGCACACACACATAACACACACTTCACAGCGCAAGAGAAAGAAAAACACACACACACACACGGATGTTGATTATACCAATAAGAGACGAGCACTAAGACCCAGCAGGGAAGATGATTAGAGAGAGAAAAACCGCTGGCTCAGTTGTGATCACGTGACGCTCCGCGTCAAATCAAGAAGCGCGTGCGTGATACGTGATACACAGTACTCGTAAACCAAGACAACGCTCGTTTTTCAAGTCAAAAGTTATTAAAAATCTTTGCTCGTCTTGCAGAACACTCGGAAACCGTGTTACTCGTAATCCGAGGTTTTACTGTATACTGAATATTTGGGATCATTGTGTTCTATAAATATGCAATTTCAATTCTTGCCAATTCTCTTGAAGGGTGCCAATAATTACGGTATTACCTATTTTAATTGAAATAGACGAGACTGAAGACTGTCTATTTAACTTTAAACATAATACTAATCTTCCAATTAATTTTCTATTCACCATAAAACTGTAAACCTAACTGTTAACATTAAAACGTGTCATGTAATATACTTTTGTTGACATTTTATATTTGGAAATAGTATTTCAGTGAAAAAACGCTGGAATTCTTAAATGCATCACCAAGGCCACATATGGGAATTCCTGCGTGATTACAGTCAGCTTCAGATTGATTGGTTTAGTATAATGACATTCCAGCCGTAGAGCTTAGAATGAGATGGAATAATTCATACTGGCATTGGTGAGATGTGCAGAGGCGGTAGCAAGGTTGTCAGAAGGAAAGTGAAAGTGTTAGGAAGTGTGAAATGTGGTAGGATGTGTGAAAAACCATTTCCAGTTGCTATATGTTGAAAATATGAGAGCTGACCTTAGTTAATATTGTTTCACTGGTCTATGGGATAAGCTCAAACTGTTTCCAAATAAAGACTCAGTCTTGGCAAGGACTGCTAAAAGTGCCAAGTTCCTGAATTTGTGGAATTGGGACTGATTTACCCACTCAGTTACCCTTCAATGAATTCATCCATCCATTCAATTCACAGTACAGTAAGTGTTAAACAGAATCACCTATTTACAATAAGATACCCTAGACCAGAGGTGTTCATGATAGATCGATTGATAGATAGATAAGGGAAATTATAAAATGTCTATTTTTATGGCTATAATTAAAACAATTTGGATAAAATGGTAATATTTTGTTCTACCACATTGACTAATGCCATATATTCAACAAACGCTGGTATGAAAGTGAATAAATGCATATTTGTTTTGAAAAATTGTCTTTAAGTATAAAGGTATTACATTTCAAATTACTATTTTATCTTGGCCTAAATGTGCTTTACCAGTTACGTTTCTTGTGCATAATAATAGTAATAGTGTGTTAGTATTTTTTCTTGTGTGGCATCAATACATTATTAGTCAGTGGATGTTTATGAGTTTATGACTTCAGTGGTGTGGTGACTTTCAGCGTCGAGGGTTCGAGTCCCGAACAGGTCTGTGCATGAAGTTTCTGTGCACATTCTCCCTGTGCTTAGTGGGTTTCTTTAAGCTAATTTAAGCTAAATGGTGTTTCCAAATAGCCTGTAGTGTGTGTAACAGCTCATTTATGTTGATTTGGCAAATGCTTCACATAATCTACCTGGATAAAAAGTGAGCTCTATCAAAAAACAAAAACAAAAATGACTGGGTCAATTACCGTGGCTTTGTGGTTAGCACTGTTGCCTTACAACTCTACAGTAGGTCATGGGCTCTATGCCTGCGTCAGGTCTGTGTGCATGGAGTTTGCATGCTCTTCACGTGCTTGGTGGGTTTGCGTTTCCAAATTGCTCATAGTGTGTAAATGTTGACTGGAGGTCCTACCATGGTCATACAAAATGGGAATAAATACAATGGTCCTCATTGGTCTCCATTGTCCCTAGTTGGACTATTGAGGTTCCTGGATGGATGGATAGATGGAGCTATTATATTTAATTTATTGTTGTTATTTGTTAGAAAATAATGTGTAACTGATCTTGCCTTACTTTTTTGTGAGGTACTGTACATTTAGAATTATTTAGTAATTGAGTAGATTGTTTATTGGACGTCTTCAGAAATCCCGATTTTTTTCCTTTTTTTCTTATTTGCAATATAATCCACTACAGTACTGGACCTCACCCGACATCCACCGCCACTATGCTGCCACTGTTGGATCCTTAGGCAAGACAATTAACCCTATGCCCCATTCAACCATTCAACCCAGCTGCTGCATGCAGTAAGAGTCCTGAGCAGGTTAGGAAGCAGTTGAAGCAAGGGCATTCAATATAAAATCTGTGCCAGAGCTTGCATATCAAATGATCCAATGTGGAAACCCTAAGGATAAAAATGTACAAAACCCAAGGAAAAAAATTAAGTGCTATTTGCTTAATTAGTGGAGAGCACCTATGACCAGCATGTGTGCATGTGGAAGATGCATTACTGCATAACACCTACGTTGCAATTATATTCTGTTCCAAAAGAAGTGAAAGTTCCTCTTGCTGCCAACTTTTTTTATTAGACATTAACATTAGCGATCAACAAAGCTATATTTTCACTGCCAGCTTTTAAGGTGCAATATTTCTTGTGTGTTAATGTTAGGAGTTGAAAAGTTTGCATGTTCTCCTTGTGCTTGGTGGGTTTCCTCCCACAGTCCAAAGACCCGCAGATTAATCTAATTGGTGTTCCCAAATTGCCCGTAGTGTATGTGTGTGTGCCCTGCGATGGATTAGCACCCTGTCTAGGGTCTACCCTGCCTCGTGCCCTAAGGCTCCTGGGATAGGCTCCAGGCTCCACGTGACCCTGAATACAGGACAAAGCAGTATAGATGATGAGTGAGTGAATCTTTGAACGCTTACAAAAACGTTGATGAATTTCAACTGGAGTTTGTCTTGTTGTATTTTGTTTCGCACTTGAGTGTATTCCACGGGACCTGGCGTTTTTTCTAGGAAACTTAAGACATGGGGCAGGGCATCCTCTGGGCAGGGTGCCAATCCATTCAATTCAATTCAATTCAATTTTATTTGTATAGCGCTTTTAGAAATTGTCATTGCCTCAAAGCAGCTTTACACAATCAAAAGAATTATTTAAGTTTGTATGGAATGTGAATGTGTATGA
>JAQMYK010000008.1:8405810-8417065 GCA_030014345.1 Clarias buthupogon
AAGTTATTACCCGCCACAGCCGAATTTTACCCGCATTTGGCGGGTGGGCGGGTGCCAATGTCAAGCCCTGATATATACAGTATATATATATACACACACTATACATCATTACACATGTCTTAAAAATCTGCTACCTGAACTTTAACCCCCAGGTTAAACTGGAATGTTCAGTTTATTATTATAACTACTGTAATGTAAGTAATATTTTCAAGTTAATAAGTATTGGCATTTGCCACAATATTATACACATACTGTATACACAGCTCTGAAGTCTGACAGTGAGTACCGTATACCTGCACTGTACCCGTGTGTACTGTATACCTAATTTTATGTAAAGAATCTTTATTTATAGTACATGCCCCTGAGGATTTATGCCTATTATTTTCTGTGAGTGAACATAAAAAAAACTTATTGATTGATTACTCCCATTTGTATTATAAACTCTTAGACTTCACTCATTTATAGTCATTTTAACCAATGCATCGTGCCATTTGATAAATTTGATGCAGCATCCACGTTGGTAGAGGTTGCAGAGCAAGCTAATTGATGTTTCAAAATTCCTCATAGTGCTTGTATGCACTGCGATGGATTGGTATCCTGTTGTGCACAAAGTCTCCTGGGATTGGCTCCAGGCCCCTGTGACCCTGTAGACAGGATTAAGCGATATAGAAAATAAACGATTAAACCACTTCCATTAGAATTAATATCTTACTCTATAAGATAAAGCTAGCTGCATCTGCTTTGGGACACCATTCTAATCCAGTTTAAACTAACTCCCTCCTGCCCTTCTAATTGTAATGTGCATTGTGGATTTTGCAATGTTTCATAATCAAAGGCAGATGTTTTAGAAGGCAGATGTTTTATATCAGATAAATTATCCTTATTTTTCTGGTGCAAGTGACACGTTACCTGATTACGTTTTAATTTCATTTCCTTACTTACTGTATACAGTATCCTTGAGGCATTTCTCTGAATGAGGGAGTGACAAATGAAGAAAGTCTGTAAGCATTAATGTTTGGATAATTCTGTTGAAAATTGCATTGTCATCAATGCCAAGATGAACCTGACGAGTTCAAAGAGCCTATTGTATAAAACATTTGTGTTCTTCGTAATAATGCTCTTGCATTATTTATGGTTTATGCGCAACTCTCATAAAAGCAGTATGTGAAAGATGAAAATTTCTCTTCTCATTTTTCTTTTTCCTTTGCACCAAAATGTTTATTTTATTTAAACTTTGTTAGTTGTTCCATCCCATTAAAGATGGAAACAGATCTGACATGATTTAACTTGGTTTTACCTACAATTAAAAAATTTTTTATATCCACTGTACATTTTTAAACATTGTTCATTTATTTGTAAGATGCTTCAGACTCACTGTTTTACTGATTCATTTGTTTGCTCTTTTATTCATTAGTATTATTGCAATTTCTTGCATAATTTTTTTTGTTAAAAAAGCTTTGTGTCATTATTGCAACTTGCAAAGGTAAGTAATGGGTCACTATGTAATCTGGCATTAATAACACAACAGTATAAAAATGGATCATGTTTCTTAGCAACATTGAGTAAGTTGTTATTCAATAGCTTCAGAGGTTTGTTATTTAACAATTTGGACAGCTCTGACTAAGAAATCATTTATTTGACTTCAGTAAGCAAAAAAATACACAAGCAGTAATAAAATCAAAACTAACAGTCATACTTAATGATTTTGTTAGTCTTTAAACAAGGATGCATGACTTTTACAAGGACATAAGATACACATGGTGCCACAGTCATAAGTGAACATTAGTTCAGTACAGGAGGGGGCTGAAAATACATGCCTGTGGAATTCCTGTTGTCAGGGACAGTGTGGAGGAAATGATTTATAGCATTTTGGGTCTCCTTGTCTGAAAGTCCAAAATCCAATCACACAAATGAGTCTTCAATCTTAAATCATTGTGCTTTGCAATGACTTTGGTTGAATGGTTGAAAGTCCATGGTGGCCAGAAGAGAGGACAAGATGTGGATGTGGAACTTAAAGGACTTCATGAGTGGAGAGGTCAGAGCCACAGATTGGTAGTCATTTAGATATCTGGCTGCATCTTAGGCACAGGGATGATGGTGGACTACATGAAGCATGTGGCAGACACTCCCAGGGAGAGATTAAAGATGAAAACCTCCACTAGCTGCCTGGCACTTGCTTTGTAGACATGTACACCATCAGGTCCTGGCACCTTGCACGGGTTGGCTGTTTCGAAAAATGTATTAGATCAGGCAAAGATATGACTAGTGCACAGCAGTTGCAATCCATGGGCAATTTCACTGCTGGGAAGGCTTGCATCAAATCAAACACAGGTGTTTAACTCATTGGTTAGTGTACTTGATGTCAGATACTTGATAGAGAAATTATGTTATCTTTGTAGGCTTTCTTTGCAGTTATGCCGGCCCTCTGATGGACATACCTGGTTTTCCTGTATGAATCTAGCCTGGCATGGGTGGGTGTGTGAGTGTGGAAAATAAGCTTTTCTAAGGTCCTATCAGGAATGTTTGCAAAAAAAAAAAAAAATCAAATAGAATAATTGAAAAATATGCAAATACAGGGGCACTGTGGGCTCAGTGGTAGGCTTCTCACCTACCATGCGGAGAGCCCGGGTTCAATTCCCAGCCAGTGCCCAAATCCCAGCCACTGGATGCAATGCCGGTCCCAAGCCCAGGTAAAATGGGAGGGTTGCGTCAGGAAGTGCATTCGGTATAAAAACCTGTGCCAAGCTTGTGTGCAGACTAGATGGTCCGATGCGGCGACCCCTTGAGGGGAGCAGCCAAAGGAACAACAAAAACATGCAAATAACAATTGCTTAGAAAATTGCACAATTTGAGAAATAAAAAAAAAAAAGGTCTGGAATTGTTCTTTCAAGAACAGTATTGTTGAGTGCATTGCAAAACCTAATTACTGTAAGTACAGTACCATGATGAAAATGGCTCTCGTGAAAATCTTACCTCTGTTGCAGAGGAGAGGTTCATTTAGATTTACCAGCTTCAAAAATCACCAATTAAAAGCCGTTATAAAAGCTTTACAGAGAATAAGTAGCAGACACATCTGAATATCAACTGTTCAAAGGAGATTATTGCATATTTTGGATGCCTTCAGCCTTGTTTGACAATTTAAAAAGAAATCAAATTCAGGAAAGACCGTAAGGTTGTAGGTGTGTCCAGACTTTTGACTTATAGCGTAATAATGAATTTTCAACAAACCACTTCAACAATTCAGAATTCATCATTACCATCACTTCAAAATTCAGCATCTTTTCCCCAAAACTATTATTATTCTGTCTTTGTAAGTTGCCTCTGTATACAGTATACTGTATAAGCATACTGGGTCACAGGAGCATTGTGGGATCAGCAGGAACTCTAGACAGCCAGTTATTGCTTCTTACTCCCTTTACAGAGCAACAAAGCTCCTTAGACTCAGCACTCTTTACAGAATGACCGCTGTCTCAATTGACATTAAGGTGGTTTTGGATTTCCCTGGCTGTAGTTTTTGAACGGCCCCAAGGTCATGAACAGTGAGCTGGAAATCAATCTTGCTGACTTTGTTGTGAATGCAGAATGTCACTGCAGGATTAAATGTAGGCGACGGAGGAGGAACAATCTATTAATACTGCACCTGTTCTAGTTTGTGCAAGGGAAAGCCTGAAATAACTGCCCTTCACTACCGAAGCTGTGTATCCTGCACAATCACTTTTAAATAACAAGCAATACAACACATAGACAGAGGGGAAAAAATAGTATTATTACACAAACAAATAGGGTTATGTTTACACTGGCAGCTAAAGTAGCCCATATATGATTTTTTTCCCTCATGTGACTCAGGTCAGATTTTTTTTTTTACATTTGTTTATGAGCAGCCCAAATATAGAATCTGATCTTTTAAATTCTGATTTGGGACACTTCCATATGTGGTTCTAAATTGGATATAGATCAGATTATTTTGCAATGCAACCTCAAATTAGAATTCATGTGACTTACGTCAATACAACACTCAATCACTTACTCACTCATCATCTATACTGCTTTATCGGTATGGTCACGGGAGACTTAGGGCATGAGGTGGGGTACACCCTGCATAGGGTGCCAATCCATCGCAGGGCACACACATATACACACACACACAATAAGGGCAATTTGAAAATGTCAATTAGCCTAATCTGCATGTCGTTGGACTGTGGGAGGAAACCAGTCTACCCAGAGGAAACCCACCCAGCATGATGACACAGACCCCGAGACAGGAATCGAACCTGGATCCTGGAGGTGCAAGGCGACAGGGCTAACCACTCCTGTAAGTCACCGTGCCGCCTCAATACAACACAATATTCATAATTTTGTGTTAGGAATGATAGCGGAAGCTTGTGAAGGAGAATTCTAATGATGGGTGAGTGAGATGTGGGTGTAGTGCTGCGGAAGCATACCAGAACCATGCTCCGCCCATTTTTTTCTTCAAGTAAGGAGATACTTCAACTGAAATTACCTTCCATTTAAAATATACTGTATATACTGTACATTTAATGTTATTACCTAAAGATTTAATCATTGGGATAGTAAAGCTTGGTTCATGCAAGAGAACCAAATAGAGATAACAAAATTATTGATTCAACTTTAAAGATCAAATCAACATGCCTTTGAAGTTGCTAGTAAGAGCTTTGGTAGCTAATATTAACTAACAAAATTAAGGCACCAAAATATCCTTTAGTTTTATTTGGAATATACTGTAAAAAGGTAACACTGGTTAAAAATAATTTAGCCAAAGTGCTATGAGTATGTTTGTATGGAAACCTGTACATGCTTTAGATTGATCTTTACAAATACAGTAGCATTACAACTTAATTATGGAGATACATTTACTGTATACAGTACACTTAGGGTTTAGGTTGCTGTCAAACTAAATTGGAAGCAAGATAGAAGACCCATATTGTAACTATATTGTGTTTGAAGACATCTGGAAAGAAATGTGAAAACACATCGAAGGATGATGCCACTGCACAATTCTCACACACCTGGATATAGTGTGAGTATTGTTCATTGACTAGCACCATCACTACCACCAATACCACCATTCTAACCAAACTCATTGCATTTTCGTCTACGGCTATTATACTTTTGAGCAGTTGAGAGTTACGGGCCTTGCTCAAGGGCCCAACAGTGGCAACTTGATGGGTGGTGGGGTTTCAACATTTCCGATCCATAGTCCAATTCTTTATCACTGAGCTACTGCCTGTCTTGTACACATAAGCACTTAGGATTTGTCCATTTCGACTTTCTGACAAGGAGATCCACAGTGCTAAACCAGCTATAAGTGAATCAAAGGAAAGGAAAAGGTATAAAAGCCAGTCTGAAAGAAACTAAAAGACACTAGAGCCGAAAAGTTCCTGGATAACATGTCGTTCATGGTGAGCTTGAACACATCATATCATATGACACACTATCCCTGTGTAGATGCAGGTCAGATTAGAAGCATGATCTGTTCAGACTAATGTACAGATATTGGTCACCTAATATACTCACAGTATATATATATATATATATATATATATATATAAAATGGGACACTTTTGCCTGGAGTGTGAAAGTAGCGTATGAGCGCCAACAGTAATAAGAAAAATCAAGCAAACAAACAAGCAAAACATCTTGATTAAATACTTACTTTAAGGATTATGGTTGGAGAGGGATATTATTTAATCTGCCAAAGAAATTTGATTATAGGGATTTGCAGTCATTTCATGTTTGCACTCTTTTGGGAAGCTAAGTTAGAGCTGCACAGTTTTTCATTGGAGAGCCATATTGGGGAGATTCATCATGTTTCCAGTTAAGAACCATGTAACACTATCACCATCTGTTTCTCTTTTAGCTCTGAAGGCATGGAAAGTGACCCAGATACACTCTGACAATATAAGAGGACAGCACAGCTGGAAATAAAGTCCGGGCGCTGGGCTTCCTTTCATGCTGTTACTGAAAGAATTTTAACTGCATGTCTGTCATGTGAAAATGACCAAATAAGGAACAAATGTTTGTTGGAACTTCCTTAAAACTTTCACCAGCTTACTATATTAAGCTGATTTATTTGGGACAGGTGTTGAATCTTCGTAACCCCTCTGAAACAGATTTAGTGACCAACGGACATGTAAAACGCACTCAGATATTGACATGCTAAAAGTATAAAAATATTTTCTGTCTCATCTCTTTTTGCTTTTTAATCATTTTAGGCAGACAGGCTAATTTAAATGAATCATGAAATCAATAATCAATGGATAATATCAAAGTCAGAAGATATCATATAGGCAGAAGACAGCTGTATTCCAGAATTCTAAATTCGACACAACTGTTACAGACAGACTGCATGAATTGGCAATCTGGGCTAAAAATAAAAGAAACAACCTCAAACTTTTATACTTTTTGTTTTCTTAGGACCATTCTTGATGTGTGCTGGGTTCGACAGCATGTATGGATCTGACATGGATATGAAAAATTTAACTTGCATTGATACCTTAATGTTCTTTATGTAAATATGTTGTTACCAAATGTCTTTTTACTTTGTTATTTCAAGAGTTGATGCTCTCCATCGATTAAAAGCAACTAATGCATACTTATGCCCAGTCCTCTATTTAAGGATGGCATTAATAAGCAGGTGTTCTGTATAAAATCAGCTTGTACAATTGCAGTGACCTAAGTGGCCCTGTGTGGGGACAACAGAGATCCACTCCCACATTAAAACACTTAAGATTATAATACTGAACTCTAGACTTCAACAGTGATGCTGACATCAAAAGCATCGAGCATGCATTGCGGTGTGTACCAGGTTTAACAGAATTGTTAATGATAGGTTCGTTCATGCATTTATTCATCTTTAATATATGATTTATCCTGGTCAGGGTTTAGTGGATCTATCCTAGAAACGCTGGGTGCAAGGCCAGATAATTCTCCCTTAATATGACACTAGAACCGTGGACATACACTGTACAGTAATACACTTTTTAAATTTTATTTATTTATTTTTTTTATATATATTTTTTTACAACTAACCATTTGTATTTTATTGCTAGATTAACTGACAACTAGATGGTCTTTAAGATCTTGTTTTTAAATTCATTTTTAAAAAGTTATGAAGCATAATATACTTTCTCTTTGGTTGAGCAGCATGGCAAACATTCTCTCCCGGTTAATCACTAGCTACTGTAATTGTGGATGCCTAAACTCATGTATGCAGAACAAGCCAGATAGAGCTTTTGTCCAAGCCTTTTAATGCAGCATGAGCTTCACAAGCATTATACATGGTTGCATGACTTATATCTTGGCTTTTATGTCACATTGGTGTTGGTACTGTACAGTATTTGTATGACATGGGAAAGGTTGGTTGGAATGGAAATCCTTTATACTGTACTTTCCCCTTAGCCATAGGGGTTCTAATTTCATCCTTGATCTATTAAATCTGAATTAGTTTTCATTCTGCATTGTACAAATTTTCTACTAAATTTTGTTTAGGGAAGGTTCTCAATGTAACTCTGCAATCCATTATCACCAAAACAAATCAAGCCATGGACTCCACAAGACCTTTGAAGGTCTACTGTGGTACCTGCAGGATGCATTATCCTGCTGGAAGATACCTCTGCCATCAGAGAATACTTGGACTGCAACAATTGTTGGTAGGTAACATCCTGATAAATGCCAGGACCCAGGGTTTTTCAGCAGAATCTTCGGCCAGCGAATCAAACTGTCTTCAATAGGATGCTGTCTTCCCATAGTGCATCCTGGAGCCATCTATTCCCCAGGTAATTGAGACATGCACCCAGCCACCCATATGAAAATGTGATCCATCAAACCAGACTAGCTTCTGCCATTGCTCCATGATCCAGTTCTGATTTTCAACGCCTATTGGTAGGAGCTCTGGTCACTGGACCTCTGGGTTCTGATACTTTTCTATTATATTATAACTTTCCAGCAAATTGTGCTGCAGTAGCTCTGTAGGCTACCAAACAGGCTAGCGTTTGCCTCCCATGAAGATTAATACAGTAAGCCTATGACTCTAACCCTAGTTGGCCGGTTGTCCTTCTTTGAACTACATTAGATGCTCTAATCCAGTCTTTTTAAGCCATCACAATTTGGCTATGGCTGATTGGTATATTGCCCACATGTATATCAAGATCTTATTTAGAATGATAAGAGGATTGCATAGGACTAGGACAGGACAAGAAAGAAGAATCATGTGCATAATGTAAACATCTCTTTACGAAGGTAATACTATTCCTTCTGTCCTTTGTGGGTGTTTGTGTGCACAATGCTTATGGTGTGATTTAATGTTAGCAGCTGCAGGGAGCTAAGCACACATGACTGTAAATACCTTTATACAGACACTCCAGAATTTCTGGTAAAGTTGGAATGATTTACTGTCCCACAAAACCAAAATACAAAAATGTTTTCTAAAAGATTGAGACACTATGCCAAAAATAATAACAAACAATGAGTAAAGGGACTTTGTGTGGACCAGTAATTTTTTCTACTCTCACCATACAGTCACTCATTCCCTTCATTCTTTCCCTTCTTAAGACATGTGATGACAGATTTATTCTACTGGTACTGGTAATCCTGTTTGGGTGAAAAGGTTTGAACAAATGGATTATATATACCCATTCATTTGGTACGCCTGGTAGTGGATGTTTGGCATACTTTCAGGAAAATGCCAGACAAAAGCAGGAAGTGGCAAAGCTCCCAAATGTTCTGTCTTTGGGTGAAAACAAAATAAATAGGTGATCCATTAAATCAGTGGTTCTTAATATTAAATTTGAGAACCTAAATGTGAGAAATGAACATTTTCCTCAATTTGATCTACAGTAGCTCTTCTTTTGGTTTGGATTACATGGACCAACCTTCACTCTCCATATGCATCACTAAGCTTTGGTTGCCCATGACCCTGCCACCAGTTCACCAGTTTTCCTTCCTTAGATCACCTTTGGTAAGTCCTGACCAAGGCAGCCTGGAAACTGCAGTTGTGGAGTTGCTTTGACCCAGTTGTCTAGCCAGCGCAATTCAGCCCTTCTCACAGTAGCTACATTTGCAATGTCTCATTACCATGCGGCAGCTGGAAGGTAATGGGATATATTAGGTAGCAAATTAACCTTTTTTCCCCAAAGTCGATGTGTTGGAAAAAATGTGCAAGCATAAGGATTTTAATGTCTTTGACAACGGGCCAAATTGTGAGGACTGGGTCAGAGAAACTCCAAAACTGCAGCTCTTGTTGGATGTTCCCAGGCTGCAGTGGACATGACATACCAAAGGTGATGCATTTAGGTAGCAAAGGAAAAGCTGGATGTCATAGAAATGTGTCAGAACACAGAGTGCATCACTGTTATGGTGGCAGAAAGGGGGACCTACTAAATATTAGGGTGGTCATAATGTTATGGCTGATTGATCTATATACACAAAATAGATTTATATATGTAAATATATGTGCAGTTGGTCTTGCATGGTCCCTAATTTTTTAACATTCACAAAAATATGTATGCATTATGTTCTCATAAAAATTGTGATAATGGTCCAATATTTGAATGACTGTAATATTTATGAAATAAATGTTCTGTGGGGTTCTGTGAAATCTTTGGCTTCAAAATGTTGAAGGGGAAAACAATGACATGTTTTGTTTGGCAATAAGGGAAAAAAAGTGCCTTAAAATCCCCATTTTTACACCTATTGCATGTTACGAGGTTCAGCTCTCAATATTTGATGGTTGCTGATTTAGGGCCTGTTTGTTTCACAAAAGATAATAAATGGAATTAGAATCAGATGCAAGCTTTGGCAGTGGATGAGATGGTGTGATTGTGTGTGTGTGTGTGTGGAGGGTGGCTGTTCAGGCAGAAGAGACTTGTCCTAGACAGGGAACACTACGGTGATGACCCACATGGTCTCTGTGTGAAACTAAATTCTATACTGACTTTACCTCTGAAATAAAATATGTACTCCAAATGAAAACATTTAAACTCTTATGTGCTCTCTTAACAGAGATTTACCTCCAACACAGAAGTCTCAGCTTCAAATTAAAGTACTAAATGTTCTATTAATATGCTCTTTCAGCTCACTTTGCATAGATCATCTCATAGACACAACACAGAGCTTCTATCTGTACACAAAATACCACACCCCCCCCACCCACACACACACACACACACACGGAGGGTTTATCAAGGTGCTCGACCAGGTGTCACGCATTTAGCTGATTACCTGCCTGAGGGTGTTGCCTGGCAACCGACCTTTTAAAAACCCCTTTAGCTGACCTTGTGGCTGCTTGAGAAGGTGTCCATAGTGACACACAACATGTGTTTAAATTAAACATGGTTATTTAAAAAAAGAAAAGTTTAGATTTGTCTTTTTATAAAATTCTTTAATTATACAATACTTTATACGTGGCTTTGTTTTGAAACTATAAATGCCTTTTAAACATGGTTTCACAGATTAGTGTAGTAGTTGCTGGCCAGAGCTACCAATCTAGCAATAAAGCTAGAAAGACAAGAGGGATAAATTATATTTTCCTACAAAGATTATATACTGTAGTTGTGGAGCCAAATCTTGGGATTCACAGAACAAACCTACAAAAAAGAGAAACATAAATGCAATACAGGTTAATCAAATGTTGATAAAATTTTTTGTCTTCTAGAAACCTGGAAAAAATTATTAAGATTTTTTTTTACTTTCCCTCTATGGATGCGTTTCATGTTATCACAGGAGATATAAATTGCTTCTTCTTCAGTAGGGTTCTTCTGGGTTTGATTCCCACCTCGGGTCTGTGTGTATAGAGTTTGCATGTGCTTCCTGTGCCTCTGGGTTTCCTCCCACAGTCCAAAGGCGGTGCTAGAATCAGTCATTCATTGGGCTGATTCTTGCACCGCTCCTGTTTAGCCTGTATATGCTCCCACTAAGTCAGATAATGAGAAAGGCAATTTGGTTCTATCACAGCTACTGTATGCCGATGATACCTAGATTTACCTAGCCTTATCTCCAAATGACTAGAGCCCCTCCAGTTGGATGTGCCAAAATGTTCTTCAGTTAAACAAGGAGAAAACTGAGGTCATTGCAATTGGAAACAAAGATGAAGCTCTGAAGGTGAATTCATACCTTCACTTTAGGGGACAAACAACTAAAAATCAAGTCAAGAATCTTGGAGTGATTCTGGAGACAGACCTTAGTTTCAGTAGTCATGTCAAAGCAGTAACTAAATCAGCATACTATCATCTTAAAAA
>JAQMYK010000008.1:8423462-8477586 GCA_030014345.1 Clarias buthupogon
TTTCCATTGCAGAAAATGAAAACTCCTTTGTGAATCCTCATGCATGTTGTTTTAGTCAAGACCTTTATAATTATTCTCCCATCATCACTCAGCGAAGTTTGGCCTATAATCTATTAACTACTAATACCCCTATCTTACCTACGCAGTTCCGAGCGGTGGCCGTAAGTACGGTTCATCATGATTCACCGTTTCATGATTACAGTAAGTTTCCATCTTTCCGCGCGTCGGTCCTCGCATAGTCAAACCGCATAGGTGAGATACGGGTATAACAGCAGGAATAACAGAATAACAGAGGTGGGTTATCGGGGAGTGGGGCTTGTAGGACAACGGATTGGGAATGACTGCTGTCTGAATTACATTTTTGAAAAAATAACTAAGTAACTAAGTACTTAAATGGCGGACCTAACGCGTTAGATTACCCGTTACATCAAAAAAGTAATCCAAGTACTCTAATGAGTTACTTTGTAACACGTTACACCCAACACTGCTGTTCAGTCAGCAGCTTGCAGTCACAGGTCTCGGTCAGCTGCGGCTCAGAATCATGAACCTGTGAACTGTATTTTCAAGCCTAGGTCCATGATTTAATGGGAAAACCAGAGATCCAAAGGGATGACATTATTGTGTAGGTTTCCATTTAATTTAACGACTTGTGTATGGAGAAATTGGTGCGATCTGCCATAATAATAATGGTGAAGAATGTAAAACATCCATCGTCATCTGTCAAAGCATGTCTCATCACTTAATGAAATGGATATTGGCTTTGCGTTCCCAGCTCGAATTAATAGCTTTCTCGTTACGAATGTCGGAAAAAGCACTTAAAGAACCCACTTTACTGTACTTCTGGGAAATCTCAAAAGTGGAAAACATCACGGAGAATTAAACGCTGCTTGAAGCTGATTAATGTCATTTTCTGTCTGAGGCTCACTTTAAACTTTACTTACTGAATTAATCTGGAAGCTTTTATTATTAAAGCTGTCATATTTGGTTTGATGTTTAGACGTCCAACAAAACGCAACAAAACTGAGTGGGATCCAGTTCAAACACGTGCAGAAAGAAGCATTGATGCTTGTTATGGAAGGAATCTCGGGTACCCGGAGGAAATCCACCAATCACAAGGAGAATATGCAAACTCCATGCAGACAGACCCTAAGGGGGAAATCAAACCTTTGACCATTGAGGTGTGAGGTCACAGTGCTAAGCATTACACCACTTTGCTGCTCACAAACATTACAAATCCCTGCAAATGTAATAGCAACTGCTATAACATTTATGGGAAATGTATTAACTTTGTAGGATTATTACATTAAAAGCTACAGAGTTGTATTAGGTTTGTTGGCGGGTGTAACAATTACAGGTCAAATGGGAATAAAACTTGGCATTACGGACAAGGTACTGTAGATTGCGGTGTACTAGTCAAGATGCTCTGACAAAGACAAGATGACTACTAAGGATATTATTGCTAACCAGCCACCGATTTACAAAACTGTAGACTACAGTGACCAAGCAAAAATGGACAATGTCTGTTATAAGACCAAAAACAAAATCAGTATAAAATGGATTCAAAAAACAATATTAGGCTGCTGTAGTCTTCAGGAACCACCCTGTCTTGGTTCTGTCTAAGTGAAGTTTTGCATGTTCTCCCCGTGCTTGGTGGGTTTCCTCCCACAGTCCAAAGACATACATTTTAGGCTAATTGGCATTCCCAAATTTCCCGTAGCGGGTTAATAACAATTGGGCATCAAGTTGGCAGCCCGACTCCTTCAGTAACTGCAACAGAAATGGATAATATCTCAGGTATCCATAGTCTGATTTGCCGGATGGTACGTGGACCATAAAAAAAGTCTGGTCCAGTGAAGTTCCAGCTTGGTGTTTGTCTTGAAAATTGTGTTATTTCTGCGCACTTGTAAATGTAACTGATTTTGATGATCCCAATAAGATATTTTGTGATTAACTCACTATTTGCTTATTTGTTATTCACTCAGAAATGTCTGGTTTGTTTTTATTAAATTAGGTCAAATAACTTTATATTCACTCTAAGCTCTCATTAGCAAGTCACTTAAACCACTTCTGAATGTAGCAACTGCTAACATTTTTCTGTACAATAACAATTGCGTAGCTAAACATTTTACTTCTATAGCTAACTAGTAAAATGATGCACTATTCAGTTCATTATTCAGTGTAAAAAAATGATTGATTTGCATCTTACACAATTGTCTAGCTTTGTTATCAGATACTGGTAGATAGCAAGCTATCTAGATATGTTTTTTTCTATACACATTAAATGAGCAGCATGTTCAAGTTGATTGCTTTGATTTGTTGCTGTTCCAAGTCGTATGCTTGTATGGTTAGCAGAGAACTGAAGAAGTCTCGATTTAAATGTTGATTCTCATGCTGTTTCAGGCAAATGTTGCTAAAATTGACACCTATGTACGTACTGTACATAGAAAATACTGTAAATGTTGCCTGTGAGAACCTTTTTCTGAATTACATCACAAGGAATTGCTCTGTCACCCTTTCCCAACTCTGCCCTGTCACCCAAGTTTGGGACATTTTCTACAATAGAGATTTTTGAATGGTATTTGCACATTTCGCCCTTATTACTGATATGAACCACTTTACAATTCTTCCCCAATGGCACAGATTGGATTAGGAGTTTGGATCTCTGCAGCAGGGCGACTTTAATCTTGTGCCATCTCATATATCTCTCCTAAATGTTTTATCACCATGCTTTATCACAAAAACACTGCGGAGGCTGCGCTGGGAGAAAAAAAAAAACTCTCCACAATTAACATAATAGCTGCCTTCTTGTGCTTGACATGTCCTGTCTTTCTGCATAAGAAGCTAAAGCGATCAATGTCAAACTGTTTTTCATATTCTATACAAATTGACAGAATTTTACAGCTGGAACACTGAAACCGAGTCTATTTAAAGCACAGGCAAATCCTCTCAGACGCCTCTGCATGTTTTGGTATGGTTCGGGTTATTTGTGGAGAAGTGTCCTGTTCCCTGTTCCCTTTTCTTCATTTTTAGTGCTGCTTGGTTTGTATTGCATCTTGTTTGCACCTTCTAGTAATTTGTAGAATGAAAGTGTGTGGAAGATTGAATCAAGTCATTTGTCAATGGGGTTAAAGTTCTTAAAATGTTATGTAACAGGATTTTCTTTTTTGGTTCAAATAGTTAATTTTTCGTTTTTGTCCGAGCATAATTTTAACTACTGTATTACTCCAAAGGTTTTGAAAGGGAAGTGGTGGCTCAGACAGCTAAGGCTCTACTGTACTGTAGGTTGTTGATTTAGGGATATGAGGATCTGGGTTTGAGCTCTGCTTTCAGTGGGTTACCACACCCCATACAACCCAGCCACTGGGTCCCAATCCTGGCTAGATAAAAGGGAGGGTTGTGTCAAGAAGGGCGTCCAATGTAAAAACCATGGGCCACGTTGTGTGTGTGTGGATTGGATGGTCCGTTGTGGTGACCCCTTGACGGAAGTTGGTCAAGCAGAAAAATATTGGATTGTTTAATTCTTCTTGCTCTTGCTATTTAAATCTGGTCTAAATTGGGTATTGGATGTAAAATTTACCACATGATTAACACACATTAAAACATACAGGACATATTTCTGATATACTGTATTATGGTTGAAAGGGTCGTAGTGAAAGAAACTCCCACAATGCAGAGATTAGGGGGTCGGAGGAATAAGTAAGCAATAGTCATATTTTCATTGAAATCTTATGAGCTATAAGATTATATTATTGGTCCTCATGTGCAGTATGAATACTTAAAAAAATGACTCACAAGCAAAATATAACAGCTTCTATGGTTAACTACTGGTAATCCCTCTGTTCAACTTGCCTGCTGGAATGGTACTGTAGAAATTGTAAGTTGGCCATTTTGAGAAGCTGTGATTATTAAAAAAGTTGAAGTTTTATGAATCCATGGACTGAAAAGACAAAAACAATTAAACCAACAACAACGACAACAAAAATCCAACGTATATAGTCATGATTGAAATCCTTATGTTAAAGGGTAGCAGACTGAGAAAGCTGCAATCATTTTGTAGTTGAGAGGTGGTCCATAAATTCTATGAACATACACCCATTCTGACATACAATACTTCAGCTATCTGATAAAACAAAACAAACAAACAAACAAAAAATATCCCAAACAGACGTTCCACAGACGTTCCGTTAATCACCACATGTAAAGTGTGCCACCATCAGTTCAGCAAAGACTGTTTGTAGCTGCAGGTATTTCACAGACTTCTTCACAACACTTCCAGGCTTCATTATCCTGATATGACTTTATCCTGATTTGACCGGTGTAGCTGAGCCAGCAGTCTCTATTTGAAAAATCCCTTTCACAAAAAGAGTTGAAGAGGGGAAAGTAATTAAACATCGACTGCTGAAACTAGACAGGCCCCATTACAGTGTCATTTCTGGAGCTTGGATGTTCTACCCTTTCGGATCATCAGGTCTCGACCCCCCTCTCACTTGATGAGGGTACTGTAACTCCAGCTCCAGGTTTCTTCCTTTTATTTGTCTGTGCTCCACCACCCTGGGAGATCAGTCGGAAACTTGCTTCTGCTTAGGTGCACTGCTTTTGGGGGCGTTATTCAACAAGGTCTCAGGTTTGGACTGCAGCTTTTCCCTGGGTTTGCTTAGCAATGGAGGGTAGGGGGGGAGTGCTCTAAAAGGAAAGTTGTGGTGCTTGAGAACAGTTAAGATCAGACAGCAGATGACTGCTTGATGCTGTGAAAGCTGACCCGAGTGGGAGAGGTGGGAATTGACATGGCCCGTGCCACCCGTGCCCGGATTGAGTGCTTGTCCTGCCAACGGTGCCAGCGCTTCCGAACAGCGGAACGTACCTGGGGAGAAATGGAGAGATCTGCAATGACTTCTGAGATTTCTCATCTTTAGGGAAAAAGTACAGTACATACTGTAACTAGATATCTAAATCCAATACGCAGAGTGTTTGAGGTAAGACCTTTTTCTTTGTGGAATAATATTTTAATTATGAATAAATTCGCCTGGTTGTTCTGTCAGTTGACCTATTTTTGTACCAATAAACACAACCAAACCAACATTTTCGATTATCAAAGGGGAATGGTGAATTCACAGTTTTTTGCTTAATTTTCGACTAACCATCAACAGTATGCAATAGTTTTGATCCCCCCTGCACTACCAGCTTGTTATTGTTGCTAGTTTAGATACATACTAGATTTTTTGCAATAAACGTTGGTTAGCACTGTCATAAGGAGAGCTAGTCAGAGGCAAGATGCAAGTGCATAATGGTTATATGATGGTTATTTAAGGAAATTCATACATTTTTATTATGATCTTTAATTCGAAAACAGAAAACAAGGTTAAAACCAGGAACATGGAAGTAAGGAACTAGGCTTGGACTTAATAGACAAACATCATGGCACAATGGGCTGTACTGAAAATAAAGCAAAAGCAAAAGAAAAACCTTTTATCTTTACTGAGATAGTTTGTTGAACCCAACTCTCTAATCTTATTTGAAAATCCTTTTCGTCGCAGTTGATGGTCTCCTCACCATGCTACAGAATGTTTACAGAGATGACACCATTGACAAGAGTGCTTATCTGCTCTGAACCTTGGGCTGTGAAGGAGAATTTTCAGCTATACTGTAGCTTTGCATTAGCCAATATGATCTATATTAAAAAAAAAAAAAAAAGGGCATTTCATTGTTCCTTTTGTAGCTCGTACAAAGATGCATTAAAAAAAGAAGGAAATGCTAATCTTGTCCTCCTCCTTGAAACAACTACAGTACCATAAGTTGATAAATTCACCTTTAACCATATAACAGGATGTGGTCTGGTTATGTTCTGCTTGAATATTTGTTCAACATGCCATGCTGTAGTTTTAATACCCTGGTTTTGATCCATTCTTCCCTTTTTAACTTTGAGCACCTTTCAGTCTAAGGATCTCTGCATGGCCCTGGCTTGGATATACATAAAGAGGAAATGCATGAAAGTTTAAAATTCAATCATTTGAATTCAGCTTGAATCATATTATAAGAACACCATGTTCTTTACTTCCTCTGGCTTTGAAGGTAATGAAAGAATACAGAAGAATTTATCAAAATCCATCTAGATTGTACTTGAAGACAGAGGCTTTGAAATTTCTATTAAAGCGTTGCCCTGTCAAACATTTGAGTTTTGTAGCTCTGACTGCACAACACAAATGAATTATGACTTCCCTGAAATGCACATTCGATTTTTACACTAACATGAAGTTTTTACATTTTTTTTAATCCAAGTTCAAATTCAAATTTTATTTGTCACATACAGTACACAGTTATACACAGTACGATATGCAGCAATATTAATAATGAATCATTTATCATGTGCTTATGGTTTCTGGTACTGAATTGTTAGTTGCAGCTACATTTCGATCATTTCTGTGAGAAGTTATCTTTAATGATCTCAAATAATCTCAAACATAAGAGGTTAATGACCAGGTTTCACCGTTCATTAGTCACCATTTTCCAGCAATATTCAGCATCATATTAATGAGAAATTCTATGTAGAAAGATTTGACACACCAGATGCTGGATGAACTTATCCCAGTGTTTCACTAGTGCTTGGATACCATCCCATGGACAGATGTGCCTCTTAGTTGGTGACAAGTTATCCGTTGATTTTCAAGGATCAGGTGTTCCACTTGCTGAATGTTCATAGTAACGACTGTAGGGATCACAGAGGCACTACGGCCGGAATTGTCCTTCACAATTTTTTTTTAAGATTTGCGCCATTCAAATGTTTTACTCCGGCTAAGAGTCTCATCATCGTATTGTGCTTGAAGTAAATGTTAATCAGTTTTAGGCCTTCATTTACCAATAATTTCAAATCCCCATTTGGAATCTGAGAAACTCCGAGCTAAAGGAGAAAAGTGCTTACTTAATTTGATGTATTTTTCCCCTTAATACAATCTCTCTCTTTTGTATTGTGGTGCTGCTCTGTAGTCTGACACAGAACTATATCCACACACACAAAAATACGCGTCCAGGTGTCAAGGGTTTACGCAGATTACCTGCCAGAGGGCATCGCCTAGCAACCATAGTAACCAGGGTTAGGCTTGTTGTAACTGGTATGGCTACGCCGTAGCCTGAGAAGACGCATGGTGTTACGGATATCTGGATAAATCCCACTGGTGGCGCTGTTAGCTGAGTCAAACACCATTTATAAATATTCTTATATTTTTGACACTAGTTCACCTCTATGATTAGAGTATAATTCACAAATACAATAACATGGTTCTGTCTGTTGGGTGTCACCATCTCACCAGCCTGACATGGGTTGTGTTTCTCATGATGATCACAATGTGATTTTTCTATTTCTTTCTATTTTTGGTTAAGTTCTGTTTTTACCTTTTTTTCATTATATACACTTACTGTACGTCCCTGTGCCACATTTCCCCGGATATCCTTCCCATATTAATTTCCTGTGTTGTATGCTCTAGTTGCAAGGTCTCATCATGCATTCTTATTGGTAAGCCTCAGTTTAAACCTTTACCTCTGTTCTTGTTGTCACATCATGGATTTGCCTCACATTGTAAAAGGAGAATGGCTTATATAGTATTAAAATGCCATACACACTTACATAGAGTCGTAGCTGATAATTAAAACTTTCGGGATCACACAATAACGAGAGCAAAAAAGCCACTAATTACATATCAGGTTATGTTTTTTTTGGATGAAATGAGTTTCCTACCGGGAGTCAAGCAAAATGTCAGCTCAATTTCCATGTGACCTTTAAATGTGTCCTCGGCTAGTGAGGACATAATGGGGAAGACAGATGTGTGTTGTGTTTTTCTATGGGGAAAAACGATTGACAGACATGTAGGAAGGTAGATCAGAGTAGGAACATGCTGTAAAATCTTTTCTCTGCGTAACGCTCGTTTGTTTGCTCAATGCGATTTGGTCATTTTTTAAGTATAAGATTATGAAATGGATTAATACTGTCCATGAGCAAGGAAATCAGCTTTTGCTCTGAGCTGTTGTAGTTCTTATAGTGAAGAATCAGGTGGGTAAAATTTAGAGCATCTGTACAACAGAGAGATAAACATCTTGTGCATAGAAAGCCATGACATTCACACATTTGTGTCTGTAACTAACCTCTTCATGATTTACCTCTTCAAGGTTTACTGTATCTTGCAAACAGAAAAGAGCTCCATTTGCAGTACTGTAAGTGTGCATACTGTAGCACGACTGCATGGCATGTTGCTTAACACTTAGTGCTGGTGTATTAAATGAGAAAAGACTATAATGCAGTTGGGTTCTGTTGGGTCGAGGTGCGTTTAAGCCAAACTGGGACTTGGGTGATGAAATTTATCGATCATGAATAAAGCCATAATATTTACTGACAGTACGGTGATGAGACTCTTAGCTACATTAAAACAGATGAAAGGTGCAAACATTTTATAGAAGGCCGTATGTGCATGGATGACGATCCTGGACGAGATGGCTCGGACCCCACTGCAGTCGTTTCCTAGAACATTCTGCGAATCTGAGAGTCCTTCAGGTGCCTTTTGGCAAACTCCAGGTGCGCTGCCATGTGCCTTTTACTAAGCAGTGACTTCCGTCTGGCCACTCTACCATATAGGCCTGTTTGGTGGATTGCTGCAGAGATGGTTGTCCTTCTGGAAGGTCCTCTTCTCTCCACAGAGGATCTCTGGAGTTCTTGGTCACCTCCCTGACTAAGGCCCTTCTCCCGCGATCGCTCAGTTTAGATGGCCGGCCAGCTTTAGAAAGAGTCCTGGTGGTTTCAAACTTCTTCCACTTACGGATGATGGAGACCACTGTGCTCATTGGGACCTTCAAAGCAGCAGAAAATGTTTCTGTAACCTTCCCTAGATTTGTGACTCAAGACAATCCTGTCTCGGAGGTCTACAGACAATTCCTTTGACTTCGTGCTTGGTTCGTGCTCTGACATGAACTGTCAACTGTGGGACCTTATATAGACAGGTGTGTGCCTTTCCAAATCATGTCCAATCAACTGAATGTACCACAGGTGGACTCCAATTAAGCTGCAGAAACATCTCAAGGGGAAACAGGATGCGCCTGAGCTCAATTTTGCAAACGCTGTAAATACTTATGTACATGTGCTTTCTCAACTTTTTTATATTTAATAAATTTGCAAAAATCTCAAGTAAACTTTTTTCACGTTGTCATTATGGGGTGTTGTGTGTAGAATTCTGAGGGAAAAAATTAATTTAATAAATTTTAGAATAAGGCTGTGACATAACAAAATGTGGAAAAAGTGATGCGCTGTGAATACTTTCCGGATGCACTGTTTATATATATATATCCAAAATGCCATCCATATGTGGTTTAACATGGTTTTAAAAAAACATTTAAGCCTTAAGCACTAACAGAGTGAGGCAGTTTTATTTAATCCACAATCTGCCATTTAAAGAAATGTCCAAGCCCATTCAAAGACCTCCATCTCAGCGAATCAATGAGAAGCCTGCCATAACCCACTAACTCATATTAATCCTGTAGGAAATGCCTGCCTTCTAGAGTGCCTTGTTTTAAATAAAGCTCACACTTTAACATCTCAAGCCACTTGGATGCTGGGACAACCAACACTGGATTGTGACTTGTGATTCTGTTCAGGCTTTAGTACTGAAATTAAGAGTTTCTTGTTACAGATATTGGTTAAATTTTAGAATTTTCTAGATTAGTAAATACTTTTGAGAATAAATTTTGGATTGAATATGCAGATCATATTACCAAAGTCTCTATATTTTTCTGTATTTGTACAGAATTTTTTTGCCCCCATATTTGTATAGCTCGGTTTTTCTTTATTTTATATTTAGTTTTATCTTCTATAAATATATTTTTTCCTTAGCTAAAGTTATTTTCTATATACTTTTTTTATTTTATTCGATATTTATTTCCTATTAATAATCTTTTTTATGGTCACGGGTGGTCATTTAAGCATTTCAGTGCATATCGTACTGTGTATGTGACAAATATAATCTGAATTTAAATTTGAATTGGAGATCAAGGCAACAACCATAGAATGCAGAAAGTTTTCAAGAGGAGCAGAGCTTGTCAGTGGGATTACTGTAGAAGCAAGAAATTCTGCTAAGGAAAATATAAAGAAAAAAATTCTAGCATTATTTCTAGTCAAACAATTTATTACTTACTTTGCCCGAGTTTATACTACTGTCTTCAATAATAGGAAATTTGTAGGCAGATGGGAAAGTGCATTAAAACATTTTATATTTAATATTGATCTTTTATTCTCACACAATATTTCTTAGATTTACATGGATAAAAAATATGTAAAATATATGTTTACATGTTTTAGCATTTAATCAGAATTAAACTTTTTTGTGAAATATGCAAAGTGGTTCTGTCGCTTCTGTGAAGCATTAAATATGCCGGACATATAAGTATTTTTCTCCCCTTTTTGAGGTTGGATTAGGCTTCTCTCTTCATCTTTTATGATCCAATCAGTGCCAATTCCTCACCCAGAGATTCATTGGATGAAATGGTCACAAGTGAGAAAGAGTTGTTCTAAGAAACTCTTCATGCCACCTAACGTCACTCATACATGTGGCAAATGTGCAAAAAGTGCACTCACAAAAGTGCGTACACTCCTCTACTTTCAGCAAAAAAAATCAGTATATTGTACTATAGAAATGAAACTTGGATAAATTTGAGAGTAGTCAGGGTGTACCCATTTTCATTGCCAGTTACAGTATTTAGACAATAAAGTCTGCACGTTGAGTTATTGTTAGAGAACAGTAAATCTGTACTGCTATACAAGCGGCACATTGACTACTTTAAAGTATATTAAATTTTAATTTCTATAGTATTGTTCCTTGAGAACATATAATAAAGTAGTTGCTAAAATGTGAGAGGTGTACTTACTTTTGTGAGACACTGTGTATACTTATTCTAATAAGATTATTTTCTGATCAAGTGTTTTTATATGGAAACAAATTTACCTATTAAGTGAATTATAAAAGGTTTCTCTCATTATGATCGGATTAGTGGAATATTAGAGTCCATGTAAATGCACTTCATATTAAGGATTCTGTCCTTACTATAGATACAGTACACTGTGCTAATAAAATTGCTCAGACGATCTTTTTTGGAATGGTCGGTGATAATGGTTGAGAGGTAAAGAGTTTACTGGTGACAGAGATTTGGTAGGCTTCATTTAGAATCCTAAGACGTAATATAAATAACACACAGGAGGAGTTTGATATTTGATGGTCATGGTCCTTCTAGAAATGTTAACATCAACAAGTCTTTAAACTTTATGTGCTTACAGTACTGTATGTGCAGCGCTCACTTCCTGTGTAAGATGTTTCTACAGAAAACACAGTATAATGCATAAAATTTTTTAACATTTATAAAAACCTTACAGCCAGAGCTACTCCCAGTGCTGCTGCTATAGAAAACTCCTTTAACCAATCAGAATCGCGCATGAAACAGATGCGAGCAGAAATAAACTAAACCATTAAGACAGGATGCATGTCCTTAAGACTAGACGTGACATGAGCATGTTTTATTTGATGCCATCATTCCCAAGACATGTAACTAATGAACTGCATTGTTTTTAAAGCTCTCTTAGCAAGAATGTTTTTAAAGTTGTGCTTCAGACGGTGACTAACAACCTGAGCGAGGGGAGTGACCCTGATGCAGAGTACACCAATTACTTCAAGAAAAACAACAAAGACTTAGCAGACTCTGATGTGCCTCCCGTGAGCACAACTAGACCCCTTTTACTCAGGCACATGTCCCAGTATTGATCTGCTGAGCCCCTGTATAATCTTATGCTTAAGTGTTAAGAAACTCCTATATTTGCCAGTGGATTGGTTTAGATTGATAGCGGGTAAGAATGGATTAAATTTTCTAATCTACAATGGGATTGCGATGCTGTTTAACAGAAGAACAAGTTCAGGTGCACCTGAGGGGCGTACACCATGGCTCTCGAATCCATGTATGGCATTGTGCATTCCATAACTGGTGACCTACAGTTTTACAGATAATTCAGAAGGTCTTATTTTGAGTCAAAATAGATTGTAGATTGACATCAAAAGAAATCTTTGGATGAGACAAAAACATGTGAATAGTAAGGAGAGATGATATGATACCATAATAATGCAATTCTATAAATATCTTGATTAGATATTAAACTTTTTTTTCTAGATTTGATTACAATTCTAAACAATCTTAGCAAATAATTTGCTCCTACTACACTGGATACTGTGTCTCCTGCCAACCTGTGAACAATTTAAAACACTAGAACTATTTACCACTTCAAATGCAAACATATATTACATTACTTTTTTAAATGCGTTTTGTGGTCAGTTTGGTGATACATGTATTGCCACTGAAAATAACCATGATACATCACTAAATTAACCCCCCCCCCCCTCCGCCCATCTTTAATAATGTACAGTGCCATGAAAAAAATTATATGCCCCTTCCTGATTGTTATTGTTTTTTGCATATTTGATTCAGATCAAACAAATTTTAATATTACACAAAAAATAACCTGAGTAAATAGAAAATACAGTTTTTAAATGATGATTTCATTCATTAAGGGAAAAGAAGCTGTCCAAACCTGCCTGGCCCTATGTGAAAAAAGAAAATCTCCCATTCTAAATCATGAATGTACTGTGATTTTTGGAAATCTGAGTTAAATTTTACTTGCAACACCCAGACCTGATTACTACAGTACCAGACCTGTTGAATCAAGAAATCACTTAAAATAAAACCTGTCTGACAATGTGCAACAAGATAAAATATTTAAAAAATGTACGAACACCATCTAAATAAATTCAAGAACAGATGAGAAACAAAGCATTTGTATGTATCAGTCTGGAAAGGGTTACAAAGTCATTTTTTAAGACTTTGGGACGGCACTGAACCCCAGTGAAAGTCATTAACCACAAATGGAAAATTTTTTTTTGAATAGTTTCTGAAATGCTCAAACCAGCCCATCTGGAACCAATCACCATGCCATGATTGCATTCACATAGGTCAGACTTTTCTCCTATTCTGATGTTTGATTTGAACATTAACTGAAGCTCTTGATTTGCATTTATGCATTAATTTACTGCCTCATGAGTGGCTTATTGAATAAATGAAATGAACTGCATAACTAAATGTCTTCCTATTAAAGTAGACCGGGAATTTGTTTTAAATGAACTTTGTGGGAGAAATATTTTTTCATATATACAGTATTTGATTATTGTGGAATATGGAAAAAACTGCATATACACAGCATGTTTAAAGCAGCAGCAGTATGGTAAAGACAGTGACAGTGGGTTAAGCAAGTTTGCATACCACATTGGCACATGTTATATATGCAACAGATATTCCGGGAGAAATTATGTGATTTGCGTAACTGGGGGCGTATCCCAGTGGAGCTTTATTATTAGCAACGCCTGGTGGCGTCCTGACTCGCTAGCCAATGCATATCAAAATGTTTTGAATGTTTTTTTTAATTAATCTATGAATATCCTAACATGCAATATTTCACTATTTTTGTCACTTAATAATGTAACAATGAAGGAATGTCTGAAAGTGTGGAAATGCCATTCAAACATTGTTACCGGCCGGCATATTTTTGTTCGTTTCCCTTGAGAAACCCATACAGCAATGCGGGACTCCAAAGAGATAGTAACCAGAGCTCAGGATCAAACATGAATCTGGAAGGCATGAATACTACCACACACTGTGATGCTGACTGTGTATATTATATTACTGGGTTACGGAAATAAATCAACAACGGCACTGATGTTGACATCATGTTGTTCTTGCAATATGAATTTAAGATGAAATGTTTCGCTTAGATTTTGTTCTTGATTCAAACTGACCTTGGATCAAGCAACTATCATTTTCGTTCTTCCTTCTCTAAGGTACACTTGATCCCTGTAGGTTCGATTCCTACCCCATGTTAGCGATATGCTAGAACCCAACAGCGTGCGCTAAGAATCTCCGAAGAATCAAACTGCTTATATAACACTCGCCATAATTATTCCAAATGTGGATGAATATTTTATGACAATCCTGTTTTTATCATTACTGACCCCTCTTTGTTATTGACTCCAGCTGCGAGCAAGAAATTTGAGCTCGATGTGATCTTATTGATTGCACAGGTCAGTCTCAGAGAGTCTGGCCAAATTACTCAGGCTTGCTTGCACAGCGTTTCGGACTTTGGATGTCTTTGACACGGAGTGCGTTTTTAGCCCCGTTCTCCCTAGGGGACGCAGTGCGGATATGCTTCTGCAGGTCCAAAATGAGTGAGGGTTGTTAAAAGGGGAAAGAGTAGAGCGGGAGTGGAATGCAAAAGAGTTTACTTACTTCACTGTTCAGGAAGCAATAAAACACCGACACGAAGAAACCCTTGAGAGACAAAAGGGAGAGAGAGCGGTTACGTCATTGTAGGATACGTTGTAGAAGAAAACCATGCATATATGTTTTACATAAACCGAATTGCAGGCAAGTTTTACTCTGATTAGGAAGCACAGTTATTGTTTTTATTACCGGTAGAGTACAGTGGTGCCTGAAAAAAAAATCTAATTACCACACTATGCTCCTGCTAAAAGTCAAACCATTCCCTCTTTCCATCGCTAAAGCTGTTAAAATAGCCATTCCTACGGTACCATTTTAAAATCCTTTCGATAATAGACGTTCTCCATAACTGCATTGGATGATACTTATCATTTGTACATATAAAATGTGCTATAGTGCAATGGCTGTTTATAAGAATAGCATGCTCACCAATACACAATCTGTTCAGAATTTTTTTTAAATCAGGTAATACAAGTGCATTCAAGATATATAAATTCATGAATGGTGTTTGTTGTATAAAAGCTATATCACACTCAAGGTCATGCTGTTGTACTGAATATCAGCACAGCTCTCTGTCTACACCTTCTTGTGCGATGCTGCTTAATTATAAAGGCTTTTCTGGACACCACATTATAATGTTGCATTACTGGAATTTATGGAACACATGCAAGGGATTACTACCACAAAGAATTAGAAGCACAGCAATACAGTTACTGAGTATTTTACTAGGGCATTATTATTATTACTATTATTATTATAACACATATTGGTATGATTTTTCAGACAGATTTCCATGATTTAAATCTCCAACATTCCAAAGGTTTTCCATTGGATTTAGATCCAGTAATTGGAAACGGCACTGAGGAACATTGAGCTCATACTGTATTTTCATCATTTCATGTTCATCATTGTTCTGGAATAAGGGTGGCCATGTGGACATGAAGTGGTGCGCACGGTCAGCAAAGAACACTCATACAGGCCATGGCATTCAAATGACTTCACATTCCCAATGTGTGCCAAGAAAACTCCATTAGACACCATTCAACTTCACCAGCTTGAACTGCCTGGGTCCAAGCTTTTATGCATTGTACTGGTCCCACACAAATGGCTGATTAGACAAGTCCATGAATGAGTTGCACTAATGCTAAGTGCTCAGTGAATGTGAAGATTTATGAATATGTGCTTCATAAATGGTGTTACCATGCAGTATTTGAAATGAGTACAGGGTTGGGTTATAGAGAACAAAAATAGCAAACAATTTCCTTTGAAGGCTAAACATATCTCCAAACATATTAAGCCGAGCTCTTTTGAACGCAGTGCTTCGATCAATATTTCAATACTTCCAACAGAAAACAGGCCTCTCCCAATGAGCGGAGTTGTAAGGAATGAATTAACTGTTTTCAAATTTAAACCGTGTGTGACTTGCCAAGCCAGCATCGATATCATATAACTTTCCAAAATGGCAAAAGACCAACTGCAAGCAGTTTATTATTAGGCCTGTCTTTCACAAAATGTAAACGGTGATGTGAAAGTTTGACTGGTGCGAGTCGTCTTCTAAAATAAACCATTCCATTCATTTAATCTGTTTTATGGAGACAGATGACAAACTGTATAACACTTCCAGCAAAAATGAAAAATAACTCATGTTGTGCCGTAATTCTTTCAGGATTTGCAAAAGGAGATTTCTTACTTGAAATGACTCGAGGAAGGAATTGAAATAGATGAAGACGATTTTGGAGATCTCGTCCTCTCCGGGGTTCACGAAGAAAAGCATGTAGGTGATGCCAAGGAGAGGCAGCAGGACCAGAGTGGCCTTTACCGCTTTCCTGTAACAAGACAAATGAAAGATGTCATTAAAGAGCACTTACAGATCGGTTCTGAACGCCTATAGAACTCGCTCAACATGAACTGATGTGTTTCTTGGCTTGATCTGCTATTCCTGCAAAGTAGATCAAGGACGATAATTTGCCTCTGCAGTCTGATAAAATGCAATGAGTCAGACAGTAAGGAAATGCAGGCAAACCGTATATTAGTGAATACCTCCGTGACCAGAGGTAATAAAAACAAATGCATTCTGAATTTTTTTTGCATGTTGCAGAATTACAATTTCCCTTCACTGGAGCTAAGAGAGGCAAACGTTCCATGCATAAAGCAAGCAAGCTCTATGAAGAAACAACTTCCCCAAGGTTGATGTAAACAAACTCGAATGGCCCGCATAGAGCCCCGAACTCAACCCTGCCGAACATCTTTGCAATGACCTGGAAAACTGACTGAAGCACCCTAGACTTCCTCACCTTTCATTAAGTGCCTGACCTCACTAATGTGTCTTGTGGCTGAATGAGCACAAATACCTCCAGCCATGCTCCAAAATCTAGTGAAAAGCCTTTCCAGAAGGGTAGAGGTTATTAAAAGAGAGACAAAACCTGGAATTGAATGTTCAACAAGCACATGTGTGTCCACAAACTTTTGGCCCTATAGTGAACATTAAAAGTTTTGAAATGCTCGTTGGTCTTTTTGCATGTTAGTGTTTTCTGATCACACGCTTCCCCATCTCTCTCCCTTTATTCCCATGAGCTCTTCCTACTTCCTTATATGGCAATGATCCTTATCATTCACTAGACATCTATAAAACTTTTTATAAAAAAGTTTATAAATAAACTTTCTATTAATTCTTTTATAGAACATGCAAATGGCTCATGCTTTTTGAAGGAGTAGCAGATGCATGTGATATGTTCTGTATACTCAGGACACTTGTCTTAGACCTTAAACCGGAGAACATTTGGACACTCGTCATCATTGAGTTTTCCGTGGAGCATGTTGAAGCACAGCGGACAGATCTAGCGGTTCATTCAGCAAAATTTTAAGCTTAAAACATGTACAAAATAAAATGAAATTGACATTTACATTAAAGCATTTGGCAGACGCTCTCTCTATACAGAGCGACACCCAAAAGTGCTTTGAAGTTTCCGTCATTGGATAGATCCTTACACTGGCTACTTGGGTTACTCAGTCAAAGACTATTGGGAGTTTTTTATTTAATTACATTTTATTTTAATATTTTTGTAGGTGTGGGGGGGAGGAGAAGGATTAACCCAAATATGTAAGAAACAGATAAGTCTGTAGTCGTCGTTTAAAGATCGCCAGTGACTCGGTAATACGGACCTCTAGAGGAAAAGATTACTGAGTTCTACAGTAGGAACTTGCACTCAAAATGCACATTCACTGTGTACACAAAATGCTCCATTTAACTCATTCAAAGGAACGGAGCATCTGTAGACCCTGCAAACAAATGAGCAAGTTGTTAGCATGTAGCATTAACCATAATACATTTTCAGTTTTAACGTTAAGTGCAGCACCCTGGCGTCACAAATCTGTCACTACGCTGCAAATCGATGTAAAAGCGCTCAGGTGTGATCCAAAACCGACTAACAGACTGCCAGGTTGAATCTTCAGCCAGCTCGACATTGAGATGGAAGTGTTTGCAAATGTGACTGTGCTGCAAATGAGACCTGTGCCCCTTATAACTGTGATATTGACAGAACTAAAAAGAAACCTTGTTAAATGGATGTAGTGAAATTTGCACCACCAGTTCCTTTATCTCTATCTCATTTATCTCTTTTGGAAGCAGGTGTACGTGAGTTCTTTTGCTTTATAGTTATCAAACTGCAAAAAAAAACAAAAAAAACAAAAACACACTCCTTGATCGATTGTAGGAGCATAATCAGCAATGAAGGCTGTTGCCCTACAATGTAATTACTGCAAATGACGGAGCTTCATTACTGTCATCAAACGATTGGCAAACGAATCAATCAGATTATACAGAAGGAATTTAATCATCGGTTGCAAGCAAGAGACGATAAAGATGAATACAGTATAGCATGCGCTGCCGATGATGTTAAGACGGATGTCACGCTGCCTATTCAATACGATGACACTAAGTACGATTCGGTTTGAACCCCACGAATTATTTTGCCACAGGACACTGAATGTGCCTGTCAAGTCATACATACATAAATAATAACTACAGGCTGTCATGAATTATACAGGACTCACAGAATGACTGATACATAAGGACAAAAACACACATTGTTCGGATTGCTTTCCTTTTACCTTAAAGCAGACTATTGTACATTATACAGTACATAGAATGCGGTTCTTGCAAAAGTGTCCACCCATGATTTATTCTGGGTGGAAAAAAAAAATCTAAGAAATGCACTTTTATAAGAACCTCTTAACTCAGCTTTAATAACCAACTCAGACTGAGACCTTCATGACACTTCTTTGAAAATGTTGCTTTTCTTTAAAGGAAAAACAGCCATGCAGTATTTCAGATCCTTCACCGTACTTGACATTAGAGAATAGATTAGTTTCTGTAAACTGTATAACTGTCTTTCTTTTTTAAGTTAAGCTTTTATTTGTTAAATATACTGTACATTTCTGCACAGTGAAATTCTTCACATATCCCAGCTTTGTTAAGATGCTGGAGTCAGAGCGCAGGGTCAGCCATTATAATGGACTCCTGGAGCAGACAGGGTTAAAGGCCATGCTCTAGGGCCCAACAGAGGCAACTCGGTGAACTGCCGATCGTCTGATCAGTAACTAAGAGCATTAACACAGTGAGCTAGTAAGTCAAGAGGAAGTAAAATGTTTTTCAAACTGCGGTCATTGAATAAGGCCAAAGAAAGGTCCACTTGTGTTTATAAGGAAACAAGAGCCAATCAGAATTTGTCATCCAGTTTAAATTTGCCTCTGAGAGTACTCTACCATGAGATATGCACATTTTATAGTGGTCCAATCCAGAATGGATGGCATGGTGGCTTCGTGCTGAGCATTGTCGCTTAGCACCTCCAGGGTCTGGGTTTGATTCCTGCCTCGTGTGCATGGAGTTTGCCTGTTCTCCCCATGCTTGGATGGTTTCCTCCCACAATCCAAAAACATGCAGATTCCCAAAGTGCCCATAGTGTGTTAATGTTGACCCTACCATGGCTGTAAAAATTGGAATAAACACAATGGTCACCATGGGCCTCCACAGTTCCTAGCTGGACTACAGGAGGTTCCCAGATGAATAGGTGGAATCCAAAATTATGTGCATGGGGAAGCAAGGTTTATTGTCAACTTTACCATACAGTAACTCAAGGTTACCAATCTTTACCATGGAAGCAAGTAATTCTGTAGCTGACTGTAACTAACACCTTAAATAAATAAAATGTCCTTTAGTAAACCTGGTTAAGTTGGGCCACTGTAGTCTTGGCCTCTTATTGGCTCACCTGTACTGAATTGTCTCCGATGTGGTAGAGGCTCTTAGCTTAGTCATGAGGATCCTCACGATGTTGAAAAGGAAAATAAAGTTGATCTGTACAAATGAGAGAAATATATTTTATTATTTGGAAGAGCTGGGGAATTATACATATGTGTCCAAATGTAATATTGTCCTATATAATAATAATAATAATAATAATAATAAACACAACATGCGATATTAATCTACTATATCCTCTTTATATGAAAGTAATCTCAGGATAATTTTAATCTTTTTTAGTTGTCAGGTGAAATATCACTGGTTATGCTACAGTATGTGGATTGCAAACTCTTAAAACAGCTATTTCAGTCAAATAAAAATGTTTAAGTAATTCATGTTTTGGTTTATAATTCCTTTATGCAGAATAATGGGTTAAATATGTTAATACTTAAAATAGTTAATAGTTAATTCTTAAATCTAGTTTTAAATCATCACTGTCATTTAATCATTAGGCATCTAGATCTAAATTCTAATCCATTTCTATAAAGCTACTGTATACTGTAGGTTTTGGGTTCCCCTTATGCCCCGGGGCAGCTCTGGCGACACAGGGTGCGGTGCGTCAAGATCTCTGGTGTCTGTCACTGGAACTCCTCTGGTTTCTGTGGGTTGCAGGCTTGTCTATCTGATGCATCCCATGGTTCCTCGATCAGATATGGATCTAAGGAATTTGGAGGCTGGATCAACAACCTTGAACTTCTTTCCTGCTAAGCCCTGTGCACCGCAGGTTGTGATCCGCCGAGTGTTCTGATACTTTTCTGTTGGAGCCAGTGTTGACTTTTTATTATTCTGTTATTTTTCTGTGTACAGTACAGTAGGTCTAGATGGGTCTTGGGTGCCCATGATCCTGTCTCCAGTTTACTGGAGTAGAATTACTACATGTAATGGTATTCAATTCACCTGATGTAATGTTATGGCTGATTGGTATATATTATAAATGTATATTATAACAGTATAATTTGTATTTAATTTACTTTAAAAAAACTTTTTTGTAAAGTTTTGGAGTTTTTGCCTGACTATGCAAAACTCCTGCTTGAACAGGATTGAGTTACTATTAGATCCGGACTCATTTGCTGTTTCTCTGCCTTCTAGATATTTTCCTTGAATTTCTAATAAAGCAAAAGAAGCAACCTGAATTTTCACAATTACAGACACAGCATATGGTGATTTATTTTTCCCCTGCTTGACTGTTTCCCAGATTTTCAGCTTGAATGTTTTAATTAAGCTCTCTCCTCTCATAAATACATGTTTCATTTCTTATTAATTAGACTTAACTATGTAAATCATTATGAAAAAAAAAAAAACCTATGAAAGTTTTGTGCTGAATTTTTACTTTGACACCCACAGGGCTCTAACATACCAGGAGAACAAGAATCATGGGGCCTTGGTAGATGTAGTCAGTATAAACACCAGTTCGCTTTCCAAACCAGCACCTACAATCAGACAGAACAGAAATGCAATGAAGTCCTTCAATTACAGTAAATACAGAAAAGCATTGCATTGCCGAAATGCTTACCGAGAACCTCTATACCTTTCATTCAGTTCACCTCTTTTCATCCCTGACTGTATTCAATAGGGCTGTAGCTATCGAATATTTTAGTAATTGAGTATTCTACCAAAAATGTAATCGATTAATTGAGTAATCGGATAAAATGTACTTTTGCTTAAGTAAACAGCAATGTAAAATATATAAGAGAATATATAAGAGCATACAGCATTTTATCAAAAAATAAACATTGTCATTATACACAATACAAGAAATAGCTTAAAGTTGACTGAGATGAATTAAGTACATTACAGTGCCATACATTCTTATTTTAAAGCCTTTTCTCAGATGCAAAAACAAAAAAAAAAGGTATTCAAATAACTTTAAGTATCAAAACAAACTAAAGCACACATAAAAATAAAGTTTAATATAATTTTATTGCTCCCTTCCATTTTGGCATGGCTAAAATGCCTGCCCCATTTCTACAGGCACTTAGAGTGGAGATGAAACAGTACGGAGAGATTTAGAGAGAAGAAAGGTGTGACGATGGAACAAATCCAACAAAGTGATTACTTCAAAGAAAAAAAAGAACCTTTAAAAACAGCAGAAATTGCTACACCCCCCCCCCCCCCAAAAAACGTGACTAAAAGTTCAAATCAAAGGCAGACCCTTTTGAGGAAGAAATAGATTTTTTTTTTTTACTTAAGCCAAGGTATACTGCTTGATCAAAAAAAGATTTCATTGCGCAGTCTTTAGCTTTGATTACAGCACACAATGATTCCCAAAATTAAAACCACTCTTTCACAGTTGGAGTCCTGGAATATGCTATTTGCCATCAGGGAGCAAAGACTCCATTGATGTGATGACCTGGTCATTCAGTACATTCAGGTCATATATTGTTGCTGAGTCTAGACCTGAGCAAATAAAGCAATCCCAGATTATAACACTGCCCCCAGAGGCTTGTACAGTGGCCACTATGCATGATACTGTGGGTGCTTCATCACTTCATGTGCTTCCCTTCCTCCGAATTACTCTGGAATAGGATCAATCTGAACTTATCAAACCACATGGCCCTTTTTCCGTTGCTCCAAAGTCCAATCTTTATGCTTAGTAGCAAATTAAGCCTTTTTTCTGATTAGTCCTAATAACATGAGGTTTTCTTATGGCCACACAGCTGTTTAGTCCCAATCCTATGAATTAGCAAAAAATAGTGAAAGCTCTTACTTTCACTATTAAAAATAGCTATGGTTGCTTTTTTTTTTTTTTTTTAAACTTCGCCAAGTGTTCAAGTGATCTTCATTCATAACGTTTTCTGACAACCTTTCATCCACAGAGTGTTCAGGATTGTTGAAGGGTTGTTAATCCATTTAAAGCAATTTCACATATCCTTAGGTGTTTTCTTTGCTTGATGCAGGCCAATAATTCAATCCTTCCAAAGTGGTGACTTTTTTTTTTTGGCCAAGCAGTGAATGGCAACATTTATTTATCAAATAATCTCTGTTCAATGGGGCATTTAATCACACCATGTGTGTGAAAGAGAAAGAAAGAAAGAAAAGAAGTTGGTTCAATATGCAGTTTGGGGATTATGATCTTGGAATAATTTGCAGATTAACATGTTTAGATACTAACAAACTTATCCCTTTTGCATATTTGGCTTTTGGGTGAGTGTGAAGAGCATGTGTGTGTGGTTGTGAGTCAGCTCTCCAGTGTGAAGCAGATGAAACGATCGCCTGGCAGTGAGGACTCCAGGAGGTCAAAACTATGGAAAGCTGATGCATGCTGGCTGCCAAAATCAATTACAGTGCAGCTTTAAATGCTAACAGTTTTGCTGATAATGCCTGCATGGGAATTTACTTCATGTGCTGCTTATTGTGGTCAAAAGATTAACTAAAGCTGGAAGTCTGGCATGGGACAGTATGTGCTCAGGAAATGTCTTATCGTGATTCAATGCATATCATGAATAATTGCTCATTCTACACAGAAGAATTATTTTATTAAAAGGATCCAGGAAAGGAGCCCAACTGGCCAAAAACACATATACCATACAGTGCAAAAGTCTGGAACCACCGCTTATACATTCATATTTTGCTTCCAAAGAACCAGACTTTCATGTATATTTTAATGTAGTCTTAAGGTTTAAGGTCTTAAAGTTTGCTTGTGTGCGATAGACTGGCACCCCATCCAGGATGTACCCCACCTCATGCCCAGGGTCTCCCTGACTCCCTGAGTCTCCATGATAAGCGGTATAGAGTGAAAGGGACTTGAGGAATAGTTCTCCAGGCATCCAGGACTTTTTTAGCTTTAATTTTCAATACAGTCACTGTACCTGACCAGTTTTAGAGGAAAGTTTTTCGTTTGTTAAGCCACACAGTGATCTATGAATCATTCAAGCATAAAAAAAAATCTAACATCTAACAGGTGCAGACAGATGATCAGGCCAATCATTAGTGTACTGAATGCCTAGTGGTAGAAACAGACGAGAGGGGAAATGAGGTCGCTGCTGAGGTTGTTACCTAAACAACCAATTTTTTAAATGGCTTCTTTAGGGACTTTGCAGCCTGCGACCTTGAAACATTTGGGCACATTTCTTTTTTTTAATCTACATATGTAAAATAAAAAATGTAGGTGTGGCTCAAAACTTTCACACAGTATTGTATTTTTTTTTTTAACTTAAGGAAAGAACACATTGCACTTTTCTATTTATACTGTAGTTCCATTTAAGGAGTCGTCCTATGAATTATTCCTTTAGAAAAGTCTCTGTTACTGTCTCCTAATGGTAATAAGACGAGAAAAATACAGCTTGTCATGTTACACAAATGCCTTTTGTGAGTTGACCTCCGACAGCTGGCCCTTGAGACACCTACTAAAAATTCTCAGCAAATGCCAAATCAGGGAAAACTACTGAACTGTAGCAACTACACATTATGTGCCATACAATATTCTGTTCCAAGTTCCTGGGTAATTTGTTACTATAGAAACAGTAATGTATCAAAATGAAGGAATTAATTTGAACTCTTCTGAGCAATGAGAATCAGGAGTTTATTATGGTTCTAATAATAATCTTTATTACTTAAATAGAAAGGATTGTCTTTGGTGGACAAGTGTTTTTAACTGAATAGCTGTCTATTGCAAGAACAGCAGACCAGGCGTGGTCAGAAACATGACGACAGTAACACAACTTGACAATGACTGCAGTCAGTCATTTGCATTCACATCCACACTGATCATGTACTTAAGTTGATTACAGAAGGGTAATTAAGCATTTCTTGATAATTAAATGTGGTTATGTTTGTATGTGTGTGTGTGTGTGTGAGATAGATATATAAATAGATAGATAAATGTTAAAAGAGCAGAAGAATGCATGCATAAAAGGCACTTACTTTTCATTGTCGTAGTACAGCTTACCAATGGCCCATGCAACGATGATGGGAAAGGGAATACCTGTGAAAAGAAAAAGACATCCACTATCATTATTGTCACAGCTGAACAATAACAATATTAACCACCACAATTACTGTAATGAAAGCGCCACTAATTAGTGGCACCCATTTGGTCACCCACTGAAGGTTTAATATGGCATTCACATGCACATTTTAAAGTATGAGGGGCGTTCAGGTCAAACCAGGACTTTTTTTCTTTTTTACCGCTTACAGAATAACAGAACACAGTTATAAGAGGAACAACTTTATTTCTCTATATCCCCTGCTACACTAATCTCAATGTTTCACTAGTGCTCGGATAACTGTCAAGGTAGAAAGTTTTCTCTCAGTACAGCAGAGCCATGATGGGACTTGCTGCTTCATGTCGGGAACGCCAGCCTCTCAGCGTTTCACACGTCTGGACGTCAGACTCTGAAGAATCATAATGATGTTAGACTTTCAGGAGAATTTTTTTTCTTTTCGATTGCCCCACTTTATTGATTGCTCTCGGCAGCAATTGAGCACACATGGAGAGTTGCATACGTACACTCAACACTCTAGGAAAATAAATTATACCCTAAAGCGTTCTAATACTAGGAATCTACAACATGAGAATGCATGTCGCGCAAGTTGATGACAAGTTATCCATTAATTTTCCAGGATTAGGATTCCAGGAATGTACCCAGTGAACAGTTGGAAACCTCAACAAAACAGACTTGATGTTAACTGAAACAGATTGCGTGTTATACAACAGAACTTTCAACCTTATGGTAGAAAGTAACAGTGGAATAATTTGTGGTAGTGTTATCTGGTATCACCCAAATTAGCATGGGTTCTCCTCGTGTCACCTCATGAAGGTGTCATTTTCCTAGTTTTTGTCCTATAAATGTATATAATTGTTAATGTATATTCAGAATTTTTATTTCTGTGAAGCTGCTTTGGAATTGTTAAAAGTGCTATATAAATATAATGACACTGAATTGAATCATTCCATAATCTACTAAACCTCAAGACCTACAGTATTACTGTAAATGAACCATCTAAATAAAGTAAATCTAAACCTCGGCATATGGTGCCCTTAAGAATTTTTACCGTAAGGAATGAAATTTTTCAAGGAATTTGCCCAAATTTGCCCAAACATCAATATTGTATCAAAATGAACATTTTAAAGTATGTTCCAGGTAAGTTCTTGTATTTGTTTGCGTCAGTGGAAAGCCATGTAAAGAGAGTTTACGGTTTTTTTTGTGCATTTTCTGAAAGATTTAGTGAAGATATAGCACCATCAGTCTCAAGAATGTTAGCAAGGATGGTTGCAAGAAGAAAAGGGAGCCACTTTCAGTTTTACTTTTACAGCAGCTGGTGCATCATAAATTAAGGTTAAGTGAGGTTTAATGTCTATTCTTCATATTTTACTAAGTTTACATATCTTTTCTAAATGTTTTGATTGCTTTCATATGCAAAAATGTGATTATAGTGTTGGAAATTGGGAATATTGGTAGTATTTTTGGGTGGCTGGAACGGATTATCTGCACTTGCATTATTTCCTATGGGAAAATGCAATACGGATTTTCGCCTTAAGAACTCGCCTCCGGAACGGCCGAGGTATCACTGTATGATCTGAATCTGTGGAAGTTGTAAAAAGTGGTAACATGATGTGCCCCTAAAATGTTTTTTGTTACAGTACATCCACAAAGCAAGTGACTGATGCATAGAATAAGCATAAAAAAATTACTTTTCACACATCAGCTTTATTGGACCTTCACAAATTTGAGCTGATTACCATTACTACAAAACATAAACAAAAAGTCGGTGATCATTTTTAATGATTTGTAGTAAACAAACTTTAAACGCATTATGATAACAGAACATCAAATCTGCCATTTTTATCCAAACTTAAATCACTGCATTTCATTATTAAAAGTTCTAAATGATTGTGAGTACTCACACCAGCCGATACAGATGAACATCCACTTCCTGAGCTTATCGGTGGAGTAAGTCAGTACGATGGCTGTGTGAAGATAGCAGCCCTCACCGAACATCCAGAAGAAGTTGGTCACATGAAAATAATTATATGCTGCTGTAACCAGTCTGCACCAGATCTGTCAACGAGACCAACAGAAAGGAAAATCGTATAAAAGCATCCTTGAAGCGGACACAAACGGTTTTTTTTTTTCATAAGGGACAAGATCTTAAAAAGCTTTTTTTAAGTCATGTTTTTTTCTGATTGGATTTACATTCCTACATATTTAAATACATCTTCTAACAATGGTGGTAAAACACATTCACTTTCATTTAAATGCAGAAAGAGCAAGGTAAAGAAAAAGGAAAACAGTCTTTCTCGTTCAAACGGATGGAGTTTATTTGAATAAAGTTCAATTCAAGTTCAAATGCTTTAATGCAGAGAAATGCAGTTGATTTAAATTGTTAGCTGAGTAACAATCAACCAAAGACAAATGCATGACGAATCAATGTCTTCGGGATATATAATGAGTATTTGAAAAATTGAAATAAGAATGTAAACACTATTAAAATTATTTACTCAGGTTAAGGAGAAATTCCCCCATAATTAAGAAACATAGTGATGAACCGCTGTCTGTCTCTCTGTCTGTCTGTCTATCCATTCAAAAGCTTGTTCAGTGTGTTTAGTATGTACTGTACTGTAATGTGTGAATATATTGCATGAGAGGCGTTCAAAAAGTCAACCCGGGACTTGTCATCTCATGAAGTACCTTGGGGTACAGTACCTATGCCTTTGACAGCACAGAAGTTTGCTAATCTGCAGTGAGTTGAAGGAATGGTTTGACATGGCAGGCCAGGATTTTCTTGAGCACATTGTCACGCATGACAAAACTTCGGTGGAAACGAATCGCAACATGCATCAAAGAGAGAACAGATTCCTAAAGTATGAAAAGACACCTCCCAAAAAAATTCCGATCAAGTGCATCTGCAGGAAAAGGTACAGTATGACTAGTACTTTTCTTTTTTTTTTTTGGTATCATTCATGGGATTTTTCTCTTTTATCGTGCCAGTGTGAACAATAAATATTAATATCAGGCTTTAAAAGATGTGCATAACAATTTCGAGAAAAAAAATGGCTTCATGATCAAAGTCATTCAGTTTTTTGCAGGAAAATGCACAAACTCATACTGTACTTCCCACTGCACCACTTGCACATGACAGGAACTCTCATTTACTCTCATTAATCCTGGTTTGACTTGAACATCCCATGACAGCATAGAAAATTTTATCTACATAACCATATCTTACGACTCTCTCTGTTCCACAGATGTCTGCACAGTGGACGTCATAAAGCCCATTGCTGCCCAAACGTGCAAAAGTAGTTTCATACTTTTTCAGCCATATTAATTCATAAAAATCTGATTTTGTTAAATGCTGGTAATTATCTGCCAAATCACCCATTTGTAGGAATATCATGTATGGAATGAAAACAAAGAAACTCAGGTGTACAATTTGGGTGTATGTGCTACAATAGCTCCCCATGCTTGGTGGGTTTCCTGTGGGTACTCCGGTTTCCTCCCACAGCCAAAAGACCTGCAGATTAGGCTAATCGGCATTCCCAAATTGTCCGTGCTTTAGGTGTATGCCTGTTGCAAGCTAAATGTTACTCTAAAGTATTATAATGATTTTAAGACATTCAGGAGAAAAAAAAAGATTCCCGATTGCCTCACTTTATTGATTGCTCTCGACAGCAATTTAGCACACTTGGCAAGTTGCATACACTCAACTGTTTATGCTTCATAATAGTTCACAGAATAATCTGTTTTACAGAGCAACCTCTGTTGGAATGAAATAGTCACTTTGGAGGCACTCTGCAGTCTGCTGTTGACAACTCTATTAATGACATCACTTCGACAGTCTTGGACTATTTATGCCGTTGCACCTTGAAGCGCGCAATTTTTTTTGCTGTAATTTGGAGCATTTTACAGCAAATAGATTTTGCTTCTTAGAACAGGTATGCAAAATATTTTGCTAAAACTTTTGTCAAATGTACGAAGGGTTTTAAAGTCAAGTCGGAGCTTGTGATGAAATTTCTTTCGAACAAAGGCATAAAACTGATTATTTACAGAAAACTTCAAGTCCAGAATGGTACTGAGACTCTTAGCCATGGTAAAACATCTGAATGTTTTAAAGAAGGCCGTATGTATGTGAATAATGATCCTGGCCTCAGAGGTGGCTTGGAGCCCACTGCAGTCTTTCCCGTGAACATTCAGTGGATCGTCAGATAACATGTCACTAACTCGCAGAAGAGAGGGGTCTGTCTTTGGGAACTGCACACACAATCATTTGCGAACACCACTTGCACATAGCGAGACCTTGGTTGTGGGTTATCGCCACATTTCCCATACAGTCCTGAGTTCCTGGCAGGTAAGGGTTTCACGTGGAGATGTGGAGCAGGTCTTATTACTGAGAAAACGTTTTTCTTTGATGGTATACAAGCACTAGTGAAATGCAGGGAATAATGTAAAAAAAAAAAAAAAAGATTGTTTTTACTCTCATAACTGTGTTCTGCAAGTCCTGGTTGGGGACCCCCTCATACTTGTGTACTGTAAATATCATTCAAATCTAAATAAGTAAGAAGTGCAACACACTGCCATAGCTACACTTCTGTATAATTATATACTTATAGTCATGATGTGAGTTCAAGAGCTCACTCTATATAAACTTTAATAAATGTAACAGCAAAAATTAGACCCAGTTTAAGTAAACTTCTTGATTTGAGAATTTAAAGCATAATTCAGCTATTACCTAAGTAATTATTTAGGAGCGTAATAACACTTTTGGTGGCTTAGTGGTTAGCACTGTCGCCTTGCACCTCCAGGACCTGGGTTCAATTTCTACGTCTGGGACTGTGTGCATGGAGTTTGCATGTTCTCCATGTGCTTGGTGGGTTTCCTCCCACAGACCAAAGATGTACAGATTAGGATAATGGGCGTTCCCAAATTGCCTGTAGTGTGTGAATGTTCACCGGAGGTCCTACCATGGTCGTACAAAATGGGAATAAATACAACGGCTACCATTGACCTACAGTACATGGTCTCCGAGATGGATGGATGAAATAATATTTTTGCTTGAGAAGAGCATTCAGGATAATTCTCCTCATCAGGATTAAATGTTGGGGATTTTGAAAAGATACTAAGAATAGACCTATGCAAAGTAACAGGTGTCATGTTAGAAGCTGGAATACTGACTATTCACTTACACATTGTTTCACATGAGAAAAAATGCTCTCAGTTGGAAAGTATTCAAATAGGAAAAGTTTTAAACTTGCTCACCTGAAAGAATTTCCCCAACTCTTAATCGTTCCCAGACATCTCATATCATCCATCTGAGCATTAGATACTACTGGAGTGCATTTCTAATTACAGAGTTATTAGCATACAGGCCATTAATTCCATTCTGTATCAGCCATGTTCGAATGAGTGAAATGGAGCAAGCAGAATAAATAAGTGGTGGAAGTTTGAAAGCCATATGGATTACTCTGTCTCCAAAATTAGCTTTGTCTTCTCACTTCGTCACCACATTTTTAAACGTGGAAGCAAGTGATAAGTCATACTTCCTTTTTCATGTTTTGTGAGATTTCAGCTCTTGGAGTGAATGCCACTGTTTAAATTGTCATACCTTTAGAATATTGAAGTCTGATAAAACAAGCCTTTTTGGCTATGTGGTGCCTGTGCCATGGCTCTAAATACAATAATCTATAATTATTGGCAAACCCCTAAAAAAATCAATAAATAAACTATTGCACACAGCCGGCCAAAATAAATAAATAAATAAAAAAATCAAGGAGATGAAAGGAGATTTGGAATTACTTTAACTTGTCCCAAAGCATTATCACAACCTGATTTTTTTGCAGCTAAAACCTGAGGGATTTAATCTGGACGTATAATCCTGAACTGTCAACTTTGTGGAAAAAATTAATGAATTTTAATTTTTTTTTTTAAATCATTAAGATCACTTGGTGAAGTTGCATCAGAACAAAAACTGACACAGACTATGTTTAATAGTGAAAGTAAGGACATTTCCCTACACAAAATGTACAGCAACAAGAACTCAGACGATTGGGACTAAACAGCTTTGTGGCCATAAAACACCATTTGTTAGTCAACCTACGGTAACTAGGAAAAGGTGCATCAATTTGCAAGGAAGCATACAGATTGGACTTGAGGTCATGTGATCTGATGAGCTCAGACTGACCCTATTCCAGAGCAATGGGTGCAGCAGGGTTAGAAATATGAAGTACTAAATCATGCACGCAACCTGCATAGTGTCCACTGTACAAGCCTCTGGAGGCAGTGTTATACTCTGGGGTTGCTAGGCTCAGCAATGTTCTGTGGCTTTCTATGAATGTCTGTTAATCTATTTCATTATACCTCGTTCAGCTGGTCATTTTTTTGATAAAGTTGTCTTATGGATATTTTTTTTATTAGAATATTTTGTTAATATTTTGTTTTGTATAGAGGGTCACAGGGGACCTGGAGACACACCCTAGACGGGGTGCCAATTCATTGCAGGGCACACAGACGCAAAAACACACATCATATAATTTGGAATTACCCCCTACTGTGAAGACTTGAGAGAGGTCATTTGGGGTCATGTCAAAAGAAGGCTAAACAAGTTGATCTGGCCTAAATTAACCCATTTTACCAATGTCTAGTGTTTCCTTTTTAATCTTTAACGCTGTAAACAGGAGACTTGCCTTGACGTGCTTAATATCTTAGTGAGAAGCTATAAGAACCCTGACCTCTTGAATCAAATGGCAAACACTAATTAGTCCCAGGATGTAAAGATAAACTACATTAAACTGCGTACAGCAGGGTGTACCGTGCATCCAACGTGTGCTGACCAATTTAAAAACATAGAGCTGTAATGTCAGCGCAAACATACTTCTGTTTATGCACGTCTGAAAGGTTCCTCTGGGCTTCGCATTGACAAGCCGTTATGTAATTAATTTTCTCACTTTTGATAAGTTCATTAAAATAGCAGGCAGAAGCAGGGGTAATTGACTAGCCTAGAGGCTCATCTGACAGCTACTCAGGGCTCAAGCTGTTTAGATGCCCCTCCTGACATCTCTTTCTTTCTCTGTTTTTCTCACACGCACATACAGTACTGTACACACACTATAATGTAAATGCATACTAGTACACCAGGCAGGATTGCACGTCCGTGCAACATCGAAAACAGACTGCAGAAAGGTGCATGCTGGCAAAGTTGGGCATTTTAATCAAATTAAAATTACACAATGTGTGTTTGTGTGTGTGTTCATTTAGGAAAGAGAGGTAATGTAGGTGGAGACAGTGGGCACAAGGCTACTGAGTCAGTGCTATGCGTGGGAGAGGAACTGAAAGAGAATGAAGGTTTGTATTAGAAGCAGGCGAGACGATGTGAAGACTTACAGCGCACAGCACATGGGAATCGTTGAAGTCCTCTGTGAGTGTGTGTGTGTAATTCAAACTGAAATGGTATTTTGAAACCGTACGTATGTGCATTTTAAAGGACTGAGCATAAAGACGTGAGTATAAAGTCCTCCCGTGAATATCTATAATAATATCATAAAAACTATTCAAGATAGAAACATTGATGTGGACTAATACTGTACATTATATAGACTAATTTATATCTACATTTCTTTGCCTCATGTACAGGTGGTGCTACTGTATAGTCACCAGTGTTAAAATGGCTATGGCTATCTACAGTATGAAGGAGAAAGAAAGTCTGGTGTGTTTTCAGGTATCATGAAACTAATTTCCCCAGGTAAAAATAAATGACATCTAAAAGTTTATTAAGAGTATGAAACACTCCTATGCAAAAAGTTCCTTCCAGTGTCTGCGTTCTAAAAATAATGGGCAACAAATGGCGTACATGAAAAGTTCAGAAATTACAGGGAAAAAAATGATTGTTTTAAGGTATCATCAATCACCTCGAAACAAATGGGACATGCACCAAAAATTAAAGTGTTTGCATAGATCGTTCTAAAGTTGCAGATCAGTGAATAGATCTGTACTGTATGTGCACTCTAACTCACCACGTTGCTCTCATGCACCTCTGGGTTCATAGTCAGCTGAACCACGAACCACGTAGCATTGCGCAGGATGAACGCCGTGATCAGGTTCCAGTGAATGATATTCCGAAGGCAGCGGATGCTCCTGCACACACACGGAGAAAATTATTTTAATCCTTTAAACTGCTAGTATATCAACTACAGACTAAATCAAACCCATCTGGTTCTATCAATCTGACTTTCAGTTCATGTGTGAAAATATGACATGTTGTGAAGTACACTAATCAGCCATATCATTAAAACCGTTCACATTAAAACCACCTAGGTTTTGGGTTCCGCGTGTGCCACCGGGACAGCTCTGGCCCTTTGGGATATGACTCCACAAGACCTCTGGGGGTGTGCTGTGGTGTCTGACACCACGACATTGGCAGAAGATACTTACGGTGTTGTGGCTTATTGGGTGAGGCTCTGACATGTTTGTCTGGTGTGTCTCATGAGGTCTCAATTGGAATTGGGTCTGGGAAGTTTAGAGGCCGGGTTGGTGGCCTTGGGCTCTTGGGATGTGGTGTACTTTTCTTTTGTGGCCAGCATGGATTTTTCCTGTGTGGAATTTCCTGCATTGGCTTATCTGTGGAATCGGGCCAGGCAGGCTGGTCTTTAGTCCATGTGAGCGAGCCTTGGGTTCCCAATATCCTGTAGCCTGTTTACTGGTGTATAGTTGACAGTGTTTGTTCCATTCACCTTTCAGTGGTATTAGTCTTATGGCTGATCAGTGTAATGTTGATGACATATTTTTTACTACTACTTCATGACATATTATACATGCTTTGTAGTATTTCTGCAATGAACTATCAAATTAAAGTATGACCTAAATAGTGCATTAGTCTTGATTTTGCTGTATGTTTATGCACACTTCAAAGTCAGCTCTAGATCATACTTAGTTTTTTTGTTTTTGTTAAGACATTCTATTAATTTCAACTAAGATAAAATGATGCTATGTGGTCATTTGTCATTTCTACTTTAGCAGAATGTTCTAATGTAGCTCAAAAGACGTTAAGACCTTATAGCATTGTCGTCGTAAAAAAAATTATCAATCTTAACATTTTGGGGATTATTCACCATACACACAAATACTGTACATACACAAAGGAACACATTCACCTTCTTCAATAAAGCACCTTTGGCCTGTTTTTCCTCTTCTTTCAATGCTACATAAATGCTGTGGAAATTGGACTCGGGACGTTGTTAAAGACGTTTCTAGGTTATGTATGAATGCCTGTTGTGTGTGTGTATTATGTATTCAAGTTTCAACAACAGTGACTGAAAAGAAGTATCTAGCATTACATTTATCTAGTGTCCATCCAAGAATCAAGTACATCACGCACTGACCATGGCTTCTGTCAAGAGCAAGAATTATATGGTCATGTAATGCACTTTTTATTCAGTTTAAATAAAGCAGATTACAGTAAATAGGCTAGCAGTCTATTATAAATCCAGGTCAAAATATAAAAAAGTGATATAAACAGAACACTAGCTCATGTCAATTTTTTTTTTAAACAAGACATTAATTTAAGATTTTTCACTTAAAGGTTAGATTTCTACAGTATAAGCACACTGCTCAAACAGAGCTGCAGTTAAATCCAGGCAGAAACCACAGACAGGCTGAGCACATTTACTTCAATATGCTCTGGAAGCTTCCCAAGGGTTTCTGCTTGTGTCTTTAGGCAGCTAGGATAAGACACATCCCAAAAAAATCTTTTATTCACATCTTTGCATGAATATTTAACCACAATGCTTTTTGTGAAATAAACGAGAAAGTGCTCAATGTTTGACCTGGTCATGCAGCCAGTCCATGATGCTTTTAAAAAACAAAATTATTCACATACTTGTGTACAAAAAAAACAGTTCTTTACAAATAATAATGTTGAAGAGTTTGTTAATTAACTGTGAATGAGGTATGACCTTCTTTTCTTAGACAATTGTTGACTCGCAGCTCAAAGACTTGAGACTTGAAAAGAACTTGTAGTGCAGAGACTTTTCAGAAACTTTGCTATAAAAAAAACTAGCTGAAAGACTTGTGAGGTGACTTGGACTTGTAGCTCAAAGACTCAGTACTCTGTCTTCTGTTTAAAGACTAGAAAAAAATACCACATTTTGAAATTTGACTCTGACTTTTGTTCATAGATATGACTTGGACTAGTTTTGAGAATTTGATCCCTTATGGAAAAAAATTTGGCAAAAACTCGAATATATAAAATATATTAAATAAAACTTATTTTAAACTTTCCATATATAGGAAACTAGTGCGTATATTTATCGATAGATTGCAATATACTGTATGAATGGACCATGTATGGATATATATATAGCAGTGAAGACAAAAACCATTATATTTATACTTATAATTGTTTTATTGAAACATTGAAACTTTATGCATGTTTAAGAATTATACACACTTTTAGTTTGTCTGTGTCCTCTGTGCTCTGATTAATGCCTATAAAGTCCATTTTGTTTGAACTACATTAAATAAAGAAATAGATATATTCAATCAAATTGAATATAAAATTACATACATTTTGATTATAAAATTACATACATTAAGATATGTTTGAATATGTTTCTCAATATATGAAAAGCAGCAATTCCTTATGTATTTTTCAATATATTGTAATATATTATTCTTTACATTGTGAATATATTTTTTGGAATATGAATATCTTTTTTTCTGTTAATTATTAGTTAGTATCAGTTAGTGTAACAACGAGGAATATTAACATTATAAAATCTTTTCAATTTACCAGTAAATCAGTAAATCATTTAATAGATTGACAGTTAATATATAGAGAAATATATTTTCTTTGCGTAAGGAAGACTTAAGACTTGACCTAAATTTTACTGTCAAGACCTGAGACTTACAGTAGGATTCAGCTCAGTGTCATGTAACTTGACAAGGACTTGTTGCTTAAAGACATGAGAATTGATTGAATTGTAGTTTAGTGAACTGAGAAGAGACTTGGACTAGCTCCATGGAAAGCTCTAAGACATAAACCATGTAGCTCAAAGATCTTAATTCCATAGTGTCAGATCTAATGTTTTAACTGGATCATCACCACATTTGAGACAATTTGAAAATGCATTTGTCTTTGTCATTTATTAACATCTAGCTGAATATCATTCAGATTAGGTTCCAGGGAAAGACTCTGGAGACACAGTGATCCCAACCCTAATGAATGAATGAATGAGGGAATGAATGAGCAGACGTGTTAAAACGATAGTAATGTAAACCAGCTAACGTCCTATAACCAGATTTTAAAGTAATCTTGCCAATATTTTAGTCATGTGTGCATCTCGCCTTTTTTCCCCCACATGTCCTTTTTCATATTCTGGATCTTTCTCAGTTGTCTACATCCTCAATCTGCTTTTGCTTTACAGCGATCAATAACACACCACAGATCTTGTCTACTGATCGCTCCGTCTCTGCCTCCCTTGCTCACACCCACCCACGCGAGAGCACGAGGAAAAAGATGGAAAAACACTTAATGGGTATATCTCACTGTCAGCATGTATACGTGTGGTGACCTGGAAAAACCATTCATACGGAGAAATCTTGACATTTTCCACTATAAGCGATTTTAAGGACTATATGTTTTCCTTTACACATATTTCAATCACAAGCAAAGCTACAGCACCTTACAGTTTGCAGTGAAATGGAGAAAATTGCATTTAAAGAATGTGTTCTAACTGCACTGAAAGATAGCAACACACTGATTTATCGATTTCACACATTTCATATGCAATAAATTAGCTATAAGTATAAAAATAACCATTTGAACTATATCCACTTTTATATCAGCCTTTATTCATAAAACATAATAAAAAAAATCTAACTTTTTTAGTTTTACTTTTTTTTTTCAATTAAACTATTGATCTCTTCCATGACAGTTAAAGTTTAATAAATAAAATGACCCACAGATTTCCCTCTTTCATCCATCCAGTTCTAGCGAGATGGCAAAGAAAAGACAGATTAAATCAAACACAGATCATTAACTACAAGAACTCCTGCATGGTGAGCTAAAATGATTGGTTAAATAAAATGGATGTTTTCGGTGCAGGTGTTGGGATGTGCCGATCAGGTTAAAGAATACTCCCACCAAGGATAGACCAAATCCTGTTTCTAAGGTCAATCTTAATTCATGCCTTCATTTAATTACATGGCAGGAAGCATCAGCAGGGACTCTGGGAATATACTCTAGTGTTTACTTACCACATACCTGCAGCATCGGAAAAAAAAACCTAATTGGCTCAATTTTACCTTCCAACCCAACCCTAGGAAAATGGTTTGAAGGAATAGTAATGATTGTAAGTAAAACATTTTCTTTTGTATTTTTTGAGAAATATAATGCCTTCACTCAATTCTTTAAGTTGTTGCCACTGAATAATCATATGACTGTATGATGTGACATCATATGATGGTATGTTTGCAGAAGAGACTCACTCCTCTTTGTGGCCATTTTCTTGGTGCATCATTTTCTATCGCTGATAAGATGTTTAAAATGCACAAGAGACATCCTCTTGATAAACTAATTCAGTCCATATAGAGCTTTAATGAGCTAGCTTCGACATTTTTATCTTTTCAGACTGCAGATCAAAGCCCAATTTAGGTTGCTTTCTATTCGCAGTGACGTCTAATGAGCTTTCCTACACTGCTTCACATTCACATACAGTGCAATACATTTAAAAGGAAATCAATATGTCTCTGGTGTCCGTTAAGCTCCTTTTTATGCATTTAATTATTAAATAAACCTAAATCCACGTCTTTTTGAAATCAATTGAGGTACTCATAAACATATAGATCCATACACTTATGCCCTGGATTAGGATGCAACTGTTTACATGTTTAGGGAACAGTGCATGGTATACTGTTGCCAACATTCCATTAAAGTAGTGTGTGTGTGCTGAGACCATTAAACGAAGCTGACCAGGGGCTTGTTAAAAATCATTTTACTGAAAATACGCCACTGACGAGGAGCGCTAGGAGGCTTCCATAACACCGTGAGTTTTCTACATGTTTTTATAATCCCAGATTTTGTAAACTGATTTCCTGTCTTGATCTCAGACAAGTTAAAGCATTCTCCAGTTTGGTTTGATGTAGACATAAACTCGTGAAAATCCATTTAGAGTAAGTAATGTGTGGGATTAAAAAAAAAATCAATTAAGATATCAGGTTGCTCAAAAGTCTTTCCCAATACATTTTATCACACAGTAAAGTAGAGAGAAGCAATTAATTCTTCAAACTGCAGCATGAAAAGGATGAAAGGATGGTGCTTAAAAAAAGAAAAAGAGAGTGTTTGTGAGTATATGAACGTATAGGATGAAATGAATCATGAACGGATAAAAAAGAGAAACAGTTCTGAATGCACTTAAATTTTTCTAAGTAATCGCTTTCATTAATCACATGCTCACCCTGACCCCTACATGTCAAAGACTAAGCCTTGTACAAAAGATCAAAAGGATTCTTAAAACGGAGAACACCATTAAGAAGAATGATACAAATGGTTTTAAGGTAGACACAATTATTATAAGATGATGATAAAGATGTGAAAGACTATCAAAATGCATAAGAGTTTGTTTTTTCCTTGGGTTTTGTCACTTTCATCACATCAGATCATTTGATCAGCAAGGTCTGGTACAGATTTTTCATTTTATGCCCTTCCTGTCGTGACCCTACCACTTTCTAACAGGGCTTGGGATGCATGCGGCGTTACATGCAATGGATAGAGATTCCTGATGTGTAGGGTTGAGGATCTTACCCAAGGCCCCACCAGATCGCAGCACATATGAACAAGGTGAATTTGCTGAACACATTGACACAGAAAACACAACTCATGCTCACCTGCCCTGTGCATTCGTGTTCTTTCTCCCTTTGTGTTTTAAGAGCATAAGAACAAAGCAGTAATGGTGCGTACACATACAGTACATCCACCTTTTGAAATTGGAAGCAATGAATGGACAAAGGAAGGACTGGGAGAAGAAAGACAAACAGTACAAAAGACAAACAAGAAAATTGAATAAAAGAGAATAAAGCAAGGGATAATGAGAAGGCAAAAGAAAAATATTGGGCATGTCAGAAAAGCAAGGGAAGGAAATGCTTGGAGAAAGTGCGCGGAGTGAGTAAGGACAGACACTATAAGGATTAGGCGAATTTTATGAGCGAGTTAAAATCTGTCCTGATCAGTCGAGTACCAGTGCCTGATTAACCACCCAAATGACCAGCGATTGCGCTCCCTGAAAATCAGATCATCAGTGAGCATGTCTGGGGTCACCTCAATGCTCCTGCTCAATTCTTGCTGCAAAAAGGACAAAACATACTCTTTCTTCGATTGTCAAATTTGTTTGGTTTCTTGGAACTGTGATAGGTGGCACTATGGCGTCACACCATCAGGTTCAGTGTTCGAGTCCTCCTTTTGGTCTGTCTGGGTGGAGTTTGCATGTTCTCCCCTTGCTTAATGGGTATCCTCCGGGTACTCTGGGGTTTTCCCACAATCCAAAGACAGGCCGATTACAGTAAGCTAACTGACATTTCCAAACCGGCAGTAGTGTGTGTGAGAGTGAATGTGTGTGCCCTGCGATGGATTGGCGCCCCATGTACTGGACACTGCCTCGTGCCACGATTCCCATGGGATAGCCTCCAGGCATCCTGTGACCCTGAACAGGATAAGCGGTACAGAGAGTAAGTGAGAGAGAGAGTGGAACTGTCATTGATCCCATTCAAGAGTTCTGTTTAAACATTCAGTGTGAGTGCTCATGTTACCTGATTGTCCAGCGTGAGCACAGAGGTCTCAGGTTCACAATGTGCAGGAAGTGTGATTTCAATGTGAGTTAAGCCATTGTGGATAATTTTTCTTTTTTTCAATCTATTATATTCAATTAAATTTTATTATACAGTGTAGCACTTTTAGCAATGATCATTGTCGCAAAGCAGATTTACAAAATAATAATAATAATAATATGGAAATAAGTTGAATTATAATTATCCGTTTGTCCCTGATGAATATGCTGGGGGCGGCAAGGAAAAACTCCATGAATCCACAAAGAATTCCATAATTAATTCCATCATAAATACAAACATGAACATGAAGGATTTCTGTCCATCAAGCGATTCTAGCAAAATTATTAAAGAACTGATATAAAAAACATATATATTAACCTATGAATTGATAGGAAAAGTGTCAAACGTTCAGCATGAAATCAAAATGATTTAAACTATCATTCACTGCCTAAAATCACAACCGAAACTGAACTCACGTCTGACATACTGGGATACATCAAGCTTGTAGATACACGCAGAGCAATGACACTGAAGCTCACCATCGGCAAATTTTTTCCCCCTCTCGCTATAAATAAACCCTTGTCAATCAACATGCGTGCTGGAAAAAAGCAAAAAAAAAGGGCTGTGTGTGAAATTGTGTTGTGATGCTGACAATGTAAATTGCTCTGAAGAACCGGTCTGTCCTTCAGATTGTAATCATGAGCATGGAGGAATGAGTGCTGAGTGTCTAAATCGAGACCTCTCAACCATGTCCTTTCTGATTATGAGTTGTGGATATAAATGAAAAAGTTTTTAAATTGCTTACCCGAGTGTTAATGAAAATGTTGAATATGTAATGTAATTTGATATGCCATATGATGTCATTTAAATGATGGCAAGGTAGCTTAGAGGTTAGCACCATTGCCTTGCACCTCCGGGGTCCGGGTTCGATTCCCAGTCAGGTTTGTTTCCCACCTCTGTATGCATGGAGTTTGCATGTTCGCTCCGTTCTTTGGTGGTTTTCCTCCCACAGGCCAAAGACATGTACATTAGGCTAATTGGCATTCCCAAATTGCACATAGTGTGTGTGTATATGTTTGTACCCTGGAATAAACTGGCACCCTGTCCTTAGTGTACCCCTAAGTCTCCTGGGATAGGCTCTAGGCCCCCCATAACCCTGTATGCAGGATTAAGCGGTATAGACGTTGAGTGAGTGAGTGAATTATACTTTAATTATAATGATGGATGTCAGACAGCTAGCAAATGGTGGCTGGGTCAGTCATGATTCTTGTAAAGATCCATATGCAATTTAGCGTTTTACATAATAATAGTTAAATAATGCTGTACTTGACACTTTAAGATCTCACTTCAGTAATATCTCACAATGTGCATTCTCCCAACATGAACAAGTACAGTCTTTATCATCAGTATGACTCACACACACAATCTCTTTCAATTACCTGAATATGAAGTTGATTGAGCTGTTGATTCAGGCCGTGGTGCTATAACTTTGCTTATTTGATTGCTTGAGAGAGAAGGCTTTAATTTTGCTTACTGTGAGTTTGGTGTATAGAAAAAAAAATGTGGTCATAGGAGCAATTTTTAAAAAACACTAATTTCTGGCAGATTTTAGGAAGAAATCTTTATAGTGAGAAGTAAATGTATTCCTACGAGAAAATCGGTTTTGTGTCAAGTCTTAAACCAACATCCATACTGTAACTCCCAAATATTTTGACCAATCTCCATTTTTTGAAAAAGCAGATGTACAGTACTTTCTTTTTTCTCATGCTGCTCAGAAGATCTGGCTGAACGTTTTGTCCAAAATTAAGGGAGATACGACTGTCTAGTGATAAGCCCAATCCTCCATCCATACAGTATGGCCAGCACCAAATGCAGTAATAGTAGTAATACAATTAAATTGAATGTAAGAACCTATATTTTAAATCGTACTTTTTGGCATTTATACAAACACCCACTATTTTTATAATCCTTCTGTTTTCCCATTGAGCCTTGTAACTGCTTTCACACTTGTATAGTTTTATCATTTTAAATTGTCCTAAAAAAACATAACTAAACATTATTTCCTGAAAGACCAAAAAGCTCAAAATTAGGAAAAAGTGTTACAGTGTTATTAAGAAAATAATGTTACATAATACAGGACTCAGAGTTATACAAAGAGGGGGGTGGGAGGGGGTAGGGGGGGTAAGAAATAAAATATTAAAATGCGTGTATGATTAAGAAGTCTAACTAGGGAGTATACAAGAGTAACCGAGAAGAAAGCATGGAGCAGGTGCGATTGAATTCAGGTGTGTGTGTGTGTGTGTGTGTGAGAACGCTGTTGAATTTCTTTAGATTTAGGAGTCTTGTTAAATTTGTATTTCGGAGTAATGGGTTATCTAATCTAGTCTTAAAGTTAAAAAAGGCACCTTGAATTTTTCTTTTATAAATTATTTTATGGTCTGATATTCATGAAGGATGGAACTCTAAACCAGGGGTGTTCACACCAGTCCCTGTAGAGTTATAATTCACAAAGGCTTAAATGCACCAACCCAATGTGCCAATTAACAGATTAATCAGATCACCTGGTTTTCATTGGAAAAATCATCCACTGTGGTGGACTGACCCTCCAAGACTGGGTTTGAGTCGCCCTACCTTAAACAAATGTACGCTGTCATTTTAAGTTTGATTATTAACAGCATTTATTTTAAATATGTTTATTAAAAATGTTTTTATTTGCATTAGTTGGAAGACAGAGTTTTGATAAAATCCCTAAAACACCTGTATGGGCATCTCCCACAATGCTGTAAAGGTAAATTGTCTTATCTCTGACAAATTCTTCTTTTATAGTCTTGGCCTCACCCCCATGTTTGTCTTCGTCTTAATTTGAGCTTGTCTTGGTTTCATTTTATATAAATCTCTAAAAGAACCAGCAGGGTGAAGCCTATAAACCTAAATCAAGTTAAAGCGTGTAAAAAGAAACAGCTGTACAAACCAGCTTTAAAGGCGAGTTATATTTGGTGCCAGGCTTCAAATTTGACATGTTGTTGTTCTCTCTCTGTGTGAAACTTGTTCAGTTATAAAGACTCCTTTACATGCAGTGTTTCTAATACATTCAATCTTTTTGATCTGTTTGTCTAATTTCCTGAAGAAAATTGCATTTACTGTGTAGGAGTTACATTTCTATGTACTGTAATGCATACAGAAGCATTCACAGAAGTCATTATTGCTTTAATGGCTTGTGAATGGATTCAAACAACCCGTCCTCCTCGCAAATGATAATGTACTCATATACTTCCTGCCAATAGTTTTTTATTGCAAACTTGCATTCTCTCATAATGGATGGTTTGATGTGTGATGCATTTAGGCCATATCTCAGTTAACACCATCCCTACAGTGAAGGAAAAAACCTGGCCTTCTTGTCAAAAATTAATTAGTAGTTAGCACTGTTGCCATGCACCACCACGCTCTGGGCTCGATTCAAGCCGCTGCATGCATGAAGTTTGCATGTTCTTCCCGTGCTTGGTGGGTTTCCTCCGGGTACTACGGTTTCCTCCCACAGTCCAAGGACATGCAGATTAGACTACCATTTGGCGTTCCCAAATTGCCCATAGTGTGTATGTGTGTGGGCACTGCGATGGATTGGCACCCTGTTCAAGATGTACCGTGCCTCATGCCACAAGTCTTCTGGTATAGGCTCTAGATTTAAAGCCCAGTAATTATCTTGGCCACTTTGAAAATTTCATTCAATTAACTTCCAAAAGACCTGAAGAACCAGGAGCAAATCTACTAGGAAGAAAGTGTGAAAACCACTCTCACAGCTGGAAATAGCCCAATAGATGTGAAGCTGTTTCAAAAAACTGCACTTCTACCAAATTATAGTCTGAAGGAGCAAAATTTTATGCAAGCATACTTTTTTTTTGTTGACCATATTTAGATTTGGAAAAAATACAATAAAATATTGGCTGGAACAATCTGACATTTGTGATCCTGGCATGTCTGATTACTTTTAATGAGGAATATTTTGGCAAGGCACTAAACATCCTGTTAGAACAGGTTCTGTCAAACTAAATAGGTGTGTACAGTATGTGTGCGCGCGCACGTGTATTGGGGTCTTCTACCAACATGTTACTTACTGTACACTGAAAGACAGACCATAATCATCTTGTCTAATCAGGAAATATCAAGAGCGACAGTATCATGATCACACTATGACCAGGAACCTCAATTTTATGACATAAGGATGTCCAAGCTAAGTCAAGATGTAGTCCGAATGAAAGCAAGATTGGATCAAAAATGTTCTGAGACCAAGCATCTAGTAAACCTAGTTGGCTTCATCTGTGCATTGTGACAATTATTAGGCCATGTTTTCTAGTATCGAGAATAAAACACAAACATTACCTTTTACAAACTCTCGACAAAGACCATAACTATATTTAGTGAGACCAATGCTCACCAGTCCAACCACAAATGCCAATAAGATTCAAGTTCCAGTCTCGAGCAAACAGAAGTGCTGGGTTTGACATTGGACAACACTTTCATTCAAACCACTAAAAATATACAGTTCTGTCATTCGCCCCATCGTGCAGTTCGTACTTTACTGGACGATGCATGCTTAGTTTCATTCCTGCTAGTTTTTCTCCCAAGGCCTTTCAAAACACAAACTTGTTTACGCCTATTAAATTCATGGGTTTCAGTAACGTGCCCCAGTGGACACTTTACTTGGGCAAGGTTTTCGCTTTGCGTAATCATTTGACGTGTTTGCACATGTTTGTCCTACACTGTGTGAATCGGCAGTCTAGGTTAGAAATAAATCAGCCTCTATCTCATGCATGTGTTTATTCATATGAGCACTGGAAATAAGATGATGTGGATTATGAAAAGAGAGAGCTTAACCTGGCTAGTTTATTTACACTAGCTAGTCCTAAGTACCGGATACTCAGTACACCACTACACACTGTTGCTCTTTCTCTCCAAACCTCAGTGACATTTCCCCTTCTGTAAATAGCCCGTATCATTTATTAAAGTCTTTTATAAATAGATTGTGTGTGACCTAATCGACTGCCCTCAGGCGTTCCCTTGCTCTTTCATCTCCCACTGCATTACTGAATGAATATGATCAATGTTCACTCCTCCAAAGACAAAGCATATATACTAGATGTATTCCTGTGTATAGAAGAGTTAGGATATTTATTGGTACTGTATATATAAATGAAGCTGATTAAGCTATGGAAAATCCATGCGAAATTTATGTGAGGTAATGTCAATGTTAAAATGCACAATATGAGCAGGTAGGTTCAGATCAATGGATATAAATAGCTGGAAACGATGAGCTGCGAGTGGAGGGATTAGAAAATGTAGCTGTATTTATTAGGGATTTTTTAGGAGCTGTGCATTTTAGATGGTGGTGCAATTATGTTAAGTCCTCCTGATCCTTGAGTGTTTAGAAACCATAGCAATAAAAAAAAACATAATAATAATAATAATAATAATGATAGCAATAAAGCTAATATTTACTGTATGTTACAGGGAGTTAATAAATAATTGATCTCATCACCACTACCATTTCTGAATATAATTTAGATTATGATTAAAATATTTATTATTCAAAGATATTTAAGTTTATGTATTTAAAAAATATAAGTATATATTAATGTATATTGAATATATATTTTAATATTTTTTGTTGCTGTAAAATAAAGGACGTCAGGTGAGTGCTTCTTATCATATTACACATATACATACTTTAGGCTGATATTTAAATTAAAATAATCAGAGCTAAATATTGCTCAAATCGCTTTGCTAGAGTTTACTATCAGAGACATGTCATATGTTGTTCATAATTCTGACCTTGATTCTGAATATAAGCTCATATTATTTGCCCAGTATCCACCTTAGGAGGGTTTTAAGTCTATTTAATATTTCACCTTGATTTTTTAAATTATTTTTTTCTACTGGCCTTTTTTGGGCGGCACAGTGATTTAGTGGTTAGCACTGTTGTTTTACTCCTCCAGGTTTTGGGTTAAATTTAGCCATCGGGGTCTGTGAGCATGGAGTTTGCAGTGCTTGGTGGGTTTCCTCCAGGTACTCCAGTTTCCTACCACAGTCCAAAGATATGCAGATTAGGCTAATTGGTGTTCCCAAATTGCCTGTAGTGTGAGGATGAGCATGTGAGTGTGTGAATGTGTGTTCCCTGCAATGGATTGGCACCTCGTGCCCTAAGTCTCCTGGGATAGACACCAGGTTCCCTCGTGACCCTGTATACAGGATAAAGAAGTATAGATGATGAGTGAGTGGTCTTTTATTTTTCTCCATCAAATATAAAAAAAAAAAAACACTTAAACAAACAAACAAATAAAACAGTCTTATGGACCAACCCTACAGGTAACTCATTCCAAGCATCTGAAGAAAGTAAACTCTTCTCATTTTAGTTACTCTTAGTTCAGTTCAGTTTCTTCTTTTTCTTCTTTCTCTCTGAGGTACAGTACTGTATACATGCACTCCTTCTTCCTAATGTTATACTAGATCCTGTAACCAGATCTTGACACATTTCTACTCCTCTCATCCTGTAGACCTGCCTGATTCCTTCTGATGCTTTGCTCCTCCTGCTGTACTTTCACATTTCCTGATGCTATGGCACAAAAAGTTTATGCCTGTCTCACCCTTGGCTCAGGAGAAATTCTAACACGTAGACTACAGATTTATACGAAAGGAACTGCTGCTTTAAACACAAAGGCTGCCATCAACTTCTCTACTTAGTGATAACTGTGACATGCACTGCTTTCATGCCATGTCATTTTTTTTGTGCTCACTTTGTGTGCTTTTCTTTGCATTTCAGAATGCCATTCTTTCTTTTAGCCCTATCTTCACTCATGTCATCATTGCGCTTTTATTTTCACCTACGTACTGGCTTCCCAGTTTTACTCACTGCACCATACAGATCGTCCTGTGTTTTTTTTTCTTTTTTTTCTTTCTTTTTTTTTTCTCCAGCACATTTGTTCAGATAATACCCATACGGAGCACCTTTTAACACACTTGGTACTGTTTGTCTTTACACTTCTACCTCTCTATAGTACAGTATAATGATTTATTATCCCACTATGTTGTTTTTGTTTGATTTGTGGCAATGCCGATAAGACTTATCCAAACAACCTTGAATGGTCTCACTTTAAATGCAGCGTCTAGAATCCTGCACGTTACCTTTCAATACACATCTATCAAAATCTATCAATCTAACTTTTCAATGCATACTGCAGTTCTAAGTGTGTCTATTTCGCAATTAACTTCCAGTCAATTATTGAAACAGTGCCCCAATGACGCAAGAACATTGACTCTAGTTTTAATAAACTCATTTCACTCAAATGAGTCTTGTAAATCTTGTAAAAGAATTGACCAAGGCCCTTAGGGACGAAACGTCATGCATGGGACCCAATTACTGTACAGCTCAAACAATTCATTGTAACACTTTTATTCACACACAGAGTGCATCCTTTTAACCTTCAGAGGGGAAAAAAACACAACCTCATTAGAATTTTCCAGAAGGACCTTAATATTTGTCCCAACACTAAAGGTGATATTACTAGATGTCATAAGGTCAAAATGAATCCTTTAGGTTGGTAGGGTTGGTATACAGATATACTGCATTTTTAAGGCAAAAGTGAAATTCAGTTTTTTTAATGATGTTAAATCCATGAAACATTAAACAAACCTACCCAGGTTTTGGATTCCCCTTGTGCCACAGTGGCAGCTCTGGCTCACCAGGACGTTGGTACTGTAGTAGATCAATGGGGTGCTGGACTATGGGGTGGTGCTTTCATGGATTGAGCTTGTTGTCCAGTGCATCCCATAGGGGCTCTATTGGATCAAGATCTGGGGAGGGGGTTTGGACGCCTTGGGCTCTTTGCCTGGAGAATGTGTTAGTTATGTTAGGTTGATCAGTGTGTATATGTATAGACATACATACAGTATTTATGTGGTTTTTGTGCAAGTTTAAAAAAAAACTCCATGTCAATATGGGCAACATTTTGAGACAACATAGTCTCAACATGTGGTCTCAAAATGTTGTCCACATAGACCACATAGGATGACTATGTGGTCTCAAAATGTTGTCCTTATGAAGGGAAGTAAACTAGACAAGTACCCACAGGCATTATATATACTCTCGATATATATCAAACAAGTCTTTGACAGATCAAAAGAAAAGCAAGATTAAGTGATCCAGTGCCAGCAATTCTCCTGGGGTCATTTCAGGGGTAATTTGGATTCCTAATGGTGGTACCCTGGCAGGGATATAGAGGAATCACGCAAAGCCTATAAGCTCTAGTAGAAATTAGCTCATATACCTGTAGTAAAATCGTGCTGAAACCACTAATAGTTTTAATACCAAACTATTAACCTGAATGTGCACCATGAAATGGAGTTACTTTGACAGTCCATTTTCACCTTTTTTTCCTAGTAAAGTGGTGATTAATTGCATGTAATATTGTATCAAGCCGAGTCAGGCCGAAGCTAAGTGGTATGAATTACATGAAAACAGGCTTCTTATGCACCCTGCCACTGCTGTTTTATTTGAACATTTGTGTTTTTGCTGTACTCTATAAAATGTGTTTAAGCATTTCGAAATTTCGTTATTTCCTGGTTTTGGCATATGGGCTTTGGCATATAAAACAAAGTTGTCCTCGCTGTTTAGGTGTGGTTTCTGTCAGATGAGTTGTTGATGTTGGCATTGTGGGAGGAATGTCAGAGCCAGGGCCCACAGCACTGTATTTTACCTGTCACTATGGCATGAGCAAGTCTGCTTACCTAACAAGTCTGTTTACCTGCTCACCTCAACTTGCTAAATTCATTCTGGTGATGTTAAACATACTGTATGGGTTTTATATATATATTCTCCATCTGTCCATCTAGGAACCTCTGTAGCCCAATTACGGACCGGAGAGGCCAATGGTGATCATTGTATGTTTTCCCCCATTTTTTATGAACGTGCTACGATGTCAAGTCAACATTTACAGACTACGGGCAATTTGGGAATGCTAATAAGCAAAATCGGTATGACTTTGGACTGTAGGAGGAAACCAGAGAACCCAGAGGAAACCCACCAAGCACGGGGAGAACATGCAAACTCCATGCACACAGACCCAAGGGGGGAATCGAACTCTCGACCCTGGAGGTGCAAGTGCTAAACACTATGCCACAATGCCACCTTTAACTACTGTACTGTATATCAGAAACTGACCTCATTTACTGTAAGTTCTTGTGTATCCTAAATGTAAAAATTCCTTCAGTCACCCCTCACATCTTGGAGTGGATGTTATAATAATAACAAATAACAATGTGTTAAACACATACTGTATGGGTGTGATGGTCAGGTGTCCACATACTTTTGGTTATACTCTGCGTATATACTGTATAATTGATAAAATCTGAAAAACTCAAGCTCAACCACTAATGATTCCATCACATTCTGGTGACAGGATTCAGGTCTTTTAAGGCAGGACCTGTATTCTTTTTCTGAACCAAAAAAAGGAAAATGTTCTCCATTCCCTTCCAAAGCTCAGTAGCATTTTTCTGCATTAAAGAGAGTTCATTACGGCAGCTGTCTGCTCCAGACCTCCCATTAACATTCAGGTTTCATCGCTGTTTCTTCAGCTTTCTTTCAGCTTACGCACTGTCCTTTCATGAATAACCTTTCAGAAAAACAAAATGCCTGACCAATTTTTTTTTACATTTTTTATTTTTTACCCTTGGAAAATGCAGGACGGTAAAACGAACCTTATAGGAATGTAAACAAGACAGATGCACAGGAGCGCGTTAAAACAGTTCAGTTTGCATGCTCTGCAGTAGGCCTAATTTAGAGCATCCTCTCGGCTTCGTGCAGTCCCTGCGGCATTGGAAAGCTTACAAAACGGTGTCCCAAAGCGGCCTGCTACCCACATGATGCACAGATGTACTGGTAGCACCTCATATTGGGGCTTTGTTGGAGACACAGGTCCGTGTCCACGTGGTGCCTGGCGGGACGTTGGCAGGGTGCCAGCACCTCACGCAGTGACCATGTGTTTCGAGGTCTGCTGCCGCTCTCCCCCTGCTGCACCTATCTACGTCAGTAAGGCCACAAATAGCAGGACGGAGGACCTCCTCGTATTGAACACAGACAGTGGCAAAATTACCATATTAACCTTTATTAACCTTTTGAGAAACGTAAAAATCTGATTAACAGACCTCTTCTTGGTACAGTAGCACTAGTATTAACAATAATGAAGTTATAAGGTACAGTATAATGCTTGTTACTCTTTTTTGTAGGGGGGGGGAATCAATGAAGCATCGTCTAAAGTATTCAATTCTATTTATGTAAAGTTTTCAGCTGATTAGGTTTAATTTAATAAATTTAGAAACCAATACATTTCTGAGAAGAAGCACTCACTCATTGTCTATATCACTTTATCCTGTATTAGGGCACGAGGCGAATTACACTCTGGATGGGGTGCCAATCCATCGCGGAGCACACACATTCACACACTATTAGCAATTTAATCTGCATGTCTTTGGTCTGTGAGAGGAAACACATCAAGCACTGGGAGAATATGCTAACTCCATGCAAACAGATCCGAGGCGGGAATCGAACCTGGACCCTGGAGGAGCAAAGTGACAAGTCTTAAACAAGAATATTATTTTTAGATATTATATTTACTGTATAATAGTTTTAATGTCCTTACTACTCTACGTTGTTGCTGTTGTTAGTCTTTCGCACATGGCATAGGTTTTTATTCCTGACGAAACCCTCCCATTTTATCCAGGTTCAGTTCCAGCACTTCATTCATTAGTCGGGGTTTGGGAACTGGGTGGGAAATGAAGCGCATGGCAGACGAGAAACCTACAGCACCACTGTCCTGTCCTTACTACTGTATGTGCTTTGATTTATACTTTGACATATTTCCATATTACTACATTATGTATTATGTGTAATCTATGCAAATGCATTTGCAAACTTGCATTTGCAAGGATCATCTTACACTACTGTAGTATAACAAAAACACTGCCTGGCCAAAGAAATCTTGCACACACTAATATTTCGTTCAACCACCTTCAACTTTGAATTTGCCATGCAATGTGGTGGATAATTCATGTGTGAAAGTTTTCTCAAGCTATCTGCAATCTTTTTTTTTTTTGCTTGTTTATTATAAAGTTTATGCCCTGGAATGCAACCATGCCATAAGGGAAGGACAGTTCCATAGATGTGACGTGGTCAGTCTGGAATACGATTAATCTGGATGCATGACTTTTTTTTTTTTCTTTCTTTTTTTCCATTTTTCAATCTTTATGCTTCCTAGCATTGAAGCATGTTTCTCTGAATAGTCTCATTTACAACGAGTGGATTTCTTTTGGCCTAACAACAGTTTAGTCCAAATTCTGGAACTTATTGCATTGTGCATGTACTGTAGAAATGCAATTACTGTCCCAATTAACATGACAATACAACTTTACCAAGTTTTTAAGTGATTTCTGATTATGGCCATTATTATCATAATTTTTTTATTTGGACCAACAATTTAACCCCTCATTAACAATGCAACTTTTTTTGGGTGGACAACCTGTCTATGTCCATGACCCAATTCTTAGGAGAGTTTAGGTCTAGGAAGGAGATCAGTGTTTTCCTATGTTTGTCCCTATGTACATAAAAATAAGTCTATATGAATTATCCCTGTTCCTTTTATTTGGTTTATTTACAGTAAGTAGAACCCAAGAAACCGCCTACCGCATATATTCTTGTGTTCTATTCCACACCACACAGCCATTTCAGTGTCATGCTAAGCAACCTACTTGTCACAAAGTGGGAAATGAAACACTGGAAGTAGACAGCTCCTTGTCACCGCAGTCATGACCTGAGGTTATGTGAGGTTGGCGTTCATTGAACTGCTCGCTGAGTCTTCGGTCTGTTTTTTACAGTTCAATGCCTGAGTGAGAGCGAGAATGCTGGCATTTCCCCATGATTCACGCCTGCAGATATGTCTTAAACAACCGCAGCTGGCACACTTCGGCCCTGGTGTGCCCACGCTGCTTCATCCAACTGTCACAGTCTCATAAACGCAAAATTTCATTCAGGATTGCTCTTTAATCTTACTGCTTCTGTGAGAATATGGCTGCACAAACATTACATAATGCATGGTAATTCAAGAGAATAACAAATCATGCATTACATACTGTATGAAACGCAATTTATATTATACTATATAGGTTCCTCTTTTGCTGCTTAAACAGCCCTGAGCAGTAGAGTAGAGACTCCAGTAGGCTGCTGAAGGCATACCATGGTATCTGGCACCAAGCAGATAGTGGTGGCTCCAAGGAATGGACTTGATCATCCAGCACATCCCACACTGTATTTATTCCCTTTGGCGCGACCGTGGTAGGACCTCCGGTCAACAATCAATCGCTCATTCAGGGCTCATGTAGGCCTATTCTCAAGACTTATTCATCTATTGGTTTAATTTTATGTACTTGGCACCATTTGCTCACCATCTTGTATCCTAGTAAAAGACATACAGTACTATTAAAAAGTAACTCCTGCCTAAGCACCATATGGCACTCGGCATCTGTACCAGCTTCCAGAGCTCTTAAACAGGTTCCATAACTCAACAGGGATCATAAACTTGTGAAAACACAGACAAACATCTCTATATAGGCAACCATCTAAAAAACACTAATGAATCTTGTAAAAGCTTTCGCCTTCCTGTTTATAGCCTTTAAGTCCAGAAACTGATATATGACGGTGGTTTGGATGTGGTAGCACGATTATTTCATTACGCTGCATCAAGACAGAAAAGACTAGACCAAAACTGGAGTAAGTATATGTTTATACTGATTAATGTAAATACTGATTTCATGTTTTCTTATAATGTACTGATTATGAGAGCGAGAGAGAGAGAGGTTATTCATCTGACTCCAAATGAGATGAGATTTCTTGACCAGATAAATCCAGTGGAACTAATTCGGAGATAAATTCACCTAGAGACCTCAATATACTGTATATATATTTTTATTTTTATTTATTATTTATTTATGGTTTAAACTCCAATCTCCCAGAATCTCCAATAATGCAGATATACCCTCAGCTCAGCTCTTATTGCACAACTTCAGCTCAGCAACATCTTAAACTGATCCAAAAAGCGGGGGAAAAAATATACCTTTCTGACGTACTTTATGTTAGGATGGTAAATCAGTAAAGATTATTTGTTTACTGGATAAACAGAATAAGTGTCCATGTTAAGTGTTAGAACATCCTTAATAGTAGTAAAGTTTATAATTTGTAATTAGTTATAAAGATACAAAAATAAACCATAACCATAATTTTACTTGGATGCATGGGATTATTTTACTTCTGGGTTTGCTTAAAGCAACTCATAAAAAAAATCTCAACAGCATTGGGTGATGTGGGAATTATTGTTATGCCAGTTATTCCCATATAACATCAATGCAGTAACATGATGAAATTGTTCTTACAGTCATTTGTTCGTATTCAACTAAATAAAATAATATAGAATAAATATCAGAAATTGTAACAAATGTTTTACATACTTGTTTTAAAAATTAGTCATTTATCTCAGCAGCAGCCTCGTTTCCCCTCTCGTCTGTTCCGACCACTTAGCATTCAGTATCACTAGTATACTAATCACCGGCCTGATCATCTGTTTCTCACTGGATCATGCCATGTTTTTAATGCTTAAATTATTCATAGGTCACTGCGTGGCTCAACAAAGAAAAAACATTCCTCTGAAACTGCTCAGGGACTGGACTGAAAACGAGAGACAAAAAGTCCATCAGGAAGCCTGGAGAACCGACTACAGTACTTTAAAAAATACAAGATTATCTGGCTCTTTTTGGATGCAAAATATAAAGAAATGAGGGGTTGTCTTAATTTTTTTTGCACAGTACTGCATTTAGAAAGGTTCACACTAAATAAGGACATACTGAGTATGTTTGTACTTCAGGCTGCAGAGAGTCGTCCTGCGTGGCTATTTCCACCCAAGTGCACTTTATTTCTGGAATTCTCTCACATTGATCGTGAGATGGAGCCAAGGAGGAGTCCTTCATTGACCTTCCTTGTGCTGATAATTCAAGTACTGGGAGGCAACCCATGAAGTCTAAACTTAGAGCCATGTTTAGCTGTTAATGCCATGGTACTGTTTATGGCAGTGATTATCTCCGGCATGGGTCTTATTAGTATGTTGAAATTCAACTGTTGTGCTGGATGGAAACATTGCTAGCCTGGTCTTTGTTTGTAGTAGAGATGTAACTGAATATGAATACATAAGAGGAGTGAAGAGATGTGTTCTAAACAGCTACAGTACATATACAGTATGAGTAAGAATGGATCACAGAAACATTTCTAGAAAGGTTTCCAGGGCATCTAGGCGAGGCCGGGATCCTACAGGATGCAAAGTGGCATGTTTTATTTTTATGACCGTCCAAGCAGGAGGTTGTACAGTAGATAAAGCTTGTGGGAGAAACTCCAATGTAAATGCATTGGAGAGCTGTGCAATGTATTTATAGTGTTCATTAATTAATTAATTAACAAACAAATTAGTCTATTATTATTAAAACATATTACAGTAAGGTACAAATAGAAGTACAGTTACTCGAATTACGAGTAACGCGGTTTACGAGTGTTCTGCAAGACGAGCAAAGAATTTTAATAAATTTTGACTTGAAAAACGAGCATTGTCTTGGTTTACGAGCACAGAGTATCATGTATCACGCATGCGCT
>JAQMYK010000008.1:8480438-8492037 GCA_030014345.1 Clarias buthupogon
ATATGGCTCGTTGCGGCGTGAAACTCTCGTGCTTGATTAAATTACTTGTGTTAAATGCGCTACCTTTTGAGCCTCTTAGCATACTTTTTTTTCACTTGGGTGTGCATCAGACAATTTAAATTTAAGACAGTCTTAAAAAACAGGTCCATCATACAGTAGTAAAGAACAAAGTCCCACACATTGTTAAAACCTGGAGGGATAGTGATTCTCAACTATGTAGAACAAATGTGTTCAGAAAAAAAAATCATGAATGACCGTTAATGGGATCACTTGAACATTTAATGAAGTTGCATTCTAAGAACTCTAAGAAGAAGAAAAAAATCAGCTATGTTTACTAGTGAAAGTGAGAGCATTTCCACACACACACAACGCAATGAGAACTCACAGGATTGGGACTAAACAGCTGCTTGGACATACAGTAGGAACAAAACTTATTAATGAAATAAAAAATATAAAAATATAAAATATCTTTAAAAAGCTTTCGGTTTACTAGAGAGCATAAAGATTATACTTTGTGTTATTATTTGAGCATTTTGTAAAAATGTTTGTTTTACACACTTCTAAGTTATTACCTGTATTATGCACATAGAGATTTTGTTATCATGTTATCTGTACTGCTTAAAGAAATAAAGTGAACACTTAGTCCTGGTTTGACTTACACGCACACACTGTACACATACCAGGGGTGTTCTAGTTAACCCAGGTCTAAGTGTTCCCTTAGGTGTTTTGAGCAGTACATTATCATACTTATGCTGTCATATTATTGTGATCTGAACGCACAACCGAGCCAATAACAGTATTATAAATGTCGTAACTAAAGTTCTGCTGGATGGAGATCACATTACACTGCTTTGCATCAGATACAATGCATGATGATTGGAAGCGACCTCTAGTTATTTGGCTGACAGGATTATTATTTTTTTTTATTATTAAGGAACGATGTCTCCCAATGTTTTGAAAAGCTCACATTTATTTAAGTCATAGTGTTTTGAAAGACTGTAATTGATCTGTGGGCACCTGTTTAGTGTCCTGGAAAACGGACTCGCTCATCATCTGCCCTGTAGCCCTGTGCACATGACAGTCTTGGATCCGAGGGAGCATATGCTGAACACGTAATGAGCAGGTTTTCATGTGCGTGTGAGAGACACAGGGGTCAATACCCCCTTTAGGCGCCTCTAGGCTGTGAACTCCCGCTGCATAAATACGTCACTTGTTCCCTGTGTCTTTTAGAAGAGCGGATCCCTAAGGTGGACCCTGCTGGTGTTTATGATTAAAACATAGTTTTAATCATAGACAAAAAGCTGATGCCAGAAAAATATGTAATGTACAGTATATGTATGAATGAAACTGTGCAAATACCTCATTATTGGAGGACACTGCCTTAGGGCAGATTAATGTTTAGTGTTGGCGCACAAGAAGATTCACATAAAGTGTTTCTGTCATAAGGTCGAAGAGGTGCTATATAAAGATGCATATAAAATTTTTATTTTTTTAAACTGGAAAAAAACATTAACTGCATTTCTGCATTTTTACAAGTCTTTAAGAATGCCACAAAAAACTACACAGACCAGCCATAACATAGACACCACAAAGCATTAAACCATTACCCTTGATTATCAATAGTATAACAGTAAACTGGTGACAGGATCATGGTCACCCAGGGCTCATTCATGCTAGTCTTGATAGAAAGGCACCAGCACACCAAGTGCACCAAGGTAGGAAAAGGGCCCAAGGTTGCCAACCCGGCAAATAAATTTGCAACCCACACCACCCAAAGGATCCAACTTCCTGAAGCCAGACACCACATCACACTCCCAGACGCCCTACAGATACAAGCACCAAGAGGCCAGTGCTGCCCAGGTGGCACAAGGGGAGCCTATAGAATATTGGGCATAATGTTTTGTGCTGTAATGTTAGGTTTGATCAGTTTATATTGCCATCTATCTACAATCAGAACCAGATTTTCAACCACATCTATTTTGAAAACCATAGACTCTTAACATCCTCCACTATATTTACACTTACTATAAGTGGTTGGGGAATTTACTCATTCACCTACAAGTGCATTAGTGGGGCAGTGAGGAGAGGAGGCCTTGGTTATGTTTTAGTCTATATTTCCCAAAGTTTTTCAAAGTGGTTTGAGATCAGGGCTCTGTGCAGACTGCTTCAGTTCTTCCACTCCAACTTTACCAAACAATGGAAAAGCTTGGCATGCTGGAGGACTTGGTCCTCTTAGTTCTAAAATAGAGAATTGTAATGGCAAAAATCCAGGAAAGAACCATAGATTGATGTGATCTCCAGGTGTCTACAAAGTTTTGGTCATACTGATCTTTTTGGCTGCATTTTTCACAAGAATGTGAAAGCAGTGTTGTAGCCTAAGCAGTACCACTCTCTCAACAGAAAACCAATGGGCTACCTGGTGCAAAGGCTTTTCTTTGCCAGTTATCTATTAAGCTCCAAAATAAAACTATTTCCACCATGTCTTTTTCCAGAGTGACATAAAATTGGCAGAATAAAAATCCTTACAAACCATCTGCTGTGTACTGGGAAGCACATGTTTGCTTGGGTTTACAAAAATGTATTAACACATTTAAAAACTATTAACTATTAACATTCATTGGACTTATTAGTACATTATCGAGCTAAATAAGAATGGATTGATACATAAATCATTAATCAGGACAAGGGCTTGTGATATTAATTAACCCATGTGAAAATTAAGCAAGACAATAAAAATCCCAAATAATTCCAAATTGCCTGCCTACCTCCATGTTGTCATATGCTATTGAATATGATCACAATTGCTTGACTTCCTCACAATAAAGGGCATGTCACAAGTCTAGCGGCATGGTGTTGTGCTCTTAATCAGACCAGGACAAACAAGCGAGACTAGGACAAATTTGATCTTCTAGGAAGGCCCTTACTGGGAATGCAAAGTTAAATATGCCTTTGATCAATACCATTGTATCATGTGTGAATTTGTGCTCGAGGGGGAAAAACAGCAAGTGCTGGAAATGACAAATATCAGAGATGTCCTGCATCAAAATTCTTGCAAAGACAAAATGTCCTTTCATCTTAGACAGCTGCCTGAGGCAGAGATTAAACATGTGGGTGAGTCACTAGCACTAACAAAATCCTGCTGTTTGAAATAAGAGAACTTAACCATATGCCATGGTTGAATTAAAGGAATAAACACATACTGTACAGTAAGGCTGTCGGAATGAAACATGACAGTGAAAGATAGGAAGATCATGGATGTGTTGTTACAGTCTTCTAAATTGAGTGGAATTAAAGTGGAAGCGCGGTGCGATCACTGTCAACAGTGTAGACATTATAAAGAGCGATAAAATAAACAGGAATACTGTATATAGTACTGTCTGGAGGAAATATTTTGTTAAATATTACGAAGGCTGTACTGAAAGCAGTGCAAAAGTCTGCATAACTTTTTTATTAACTGACATACTGTAGGTTTAAAGTGCACATGTTGGGAGAGTAACTCTCGGTAATATTTACGGAGATGACACCTTTGACAAGAGCAATGTGTACAGATGGTAGTTTCCCCATCAATAAGCTTCTTTATCCATGTTAAGTAGTACCATCGAATAGAGGAAAAGTTACTTGATCATGTGCAATTTGAATGACCTGTGTGAGTTATTAAAAATGTACTGCCCGCGTTTGCATTACTTCCAGTAGGCTTTGTATATTTTTTTGCTAGTATTTCAAATGTAAAAAAAAAAAGTAAAGCCCAATTTCCTTAGTCACAATGGGCCTTACAGGTAGATGTACGCATAAGCTCATGACTGTGCACTATGGTGCATGATGCCAAGGGGTTTTAAGCTCCAGGATAGTACAGTATGACGGTACAGGGTAACTGCACTTAATTTCTTATGTCTAGAAGTTGAGTAATGTAAACTGGAATACTTTGGTTGGTTCAAAGTATTTAACTTTTCTTCCAAGTAGCTTGGGACACCAAATATATCTTCTTAGGGCTGTTTCTCAACTTACATAAATATTCTCATTGATGGACAATGTAGAAGGTGAAAGTAACGTGCGGAATTATTAGCATGTAAGGGTCACATGTCCTGTACTCCCTAGTGACCCTGAAGGGGTCAAAGGGTTTGGCCTCCCTGGTAGATATGTGAGGTGTACGCAGGCATCTTGGAGTGGGATGAAAGGGCAGCGTGGAAAACTGGTAGACAGGTCATGTCTAAGGCCTCTAAGGTATGTGTACATACTTTCCTCCTTTTATATTCCCATCAAGGAGCCTAATTCAAAGCTCTGGAAAATATATTTGGGGATCCTACCCAACCTTCTCAAACTGAAGAAGCTAATTGGAAGCATTGTGAAATACTTCAAACCAACAAAATAAGTCCAGGTGACTTGACTTACAGTAACTTCCAGACAATTTCATGTAGACAACTGAGAATCTTCACTTGTCATTTTTGTACTGTTTATTCCTAAGAATTTCTTTTACCCTACTTGACGTGGCTGCACTAATCCAATATCCTAAATGAATTCAAGCTACCTGTTACACTTCATTACTTTACTACAATTTTCAAAGCTATACCTCCACAGACCTTTTATCCAGTAGACATGACATCCTATATCTTTCAGTGTATGTCACTATCCTTCAAGACCTGCTGTCAGTCTCTCACTAGCACCTGGGGTCATGCTTAATCCAGTATTGCATTAGCACCGTGTCACTTTAGGGAATGGACAAATCTCACGGGCCCCATTGTCATGCCTTTTGCCTTACCATAATCTTTGAGAGCGCATCAACCTTACCATGTGTGAAAGTGCTTTTTTATGTTTGGACACCTCATGGGATTAGCAAAAGAAATTAAGTGCTTAAATGACCTGGGAAATAGAGGGAGCAACAAGAGGGTATACAGAGTCCAAAACCTTTTAATTAGAAAGTCTGAAATGCACATCCTTAAACATCTATACTGTGAAGCAACTATAATTCCTTTTACTAAATCTTACTGCTTTTGCTTTTCTGGGAAAGGAACAAACATTTAAAGTTAGGAATCAAACACCCCATGACTTACTGTTATAGGAACATTATCAGTTCGTGATAAGATCAGATAAGACATCACAGCATTTAGCAGACACCCTTATCCAGACTGATTTACATATTTATCTCATTAAACATTTGAGCAGGTGAAGGGTTAAGGGCCTTGCTCAGGAGCAACTTGGTGGTGTTTGGTGGTGGAGTTTTAACTTGGGACCTTCCGATCAGTAGTCCAATGCCTCAACCTCTAAGCTACTACCCCTGCCCAAGACCTGACTTGACTTAACTTAATATTTAAGGAAATTGTAGTTCAATTAGACAATTGTATTGTCGCCTTGCACGTCCAGGCTCAATTCCCATCTCTGCGTGCATGGAGTTTGCAAGTTCTTCCCATGCTTTGTGGGTTTCCTTCGGGTACACCGGTTTCCTTCCAAAAGTTTGCGTGTTAGTCTAACTGGTGTTCCCAAATTGCCCGCAGTGTGTAAATGAATGTGTGCGTTTATGAATGTGGGTGTGTGCCCAGAGAGGGATTGGCACCCTGTCCAGGGTGTACCCTGCTTCATACCCTAAGTCTCCTGGGATAGGCTTTAGGCCCCCGCGACCCTGAACACAGCATAAAGCAGTAAAGATGATGAGCGAGTTGTCCAGCAGCAGCAAGAATGAACACATATACTGATGCTGCCTGATACAAATACTGTATCATACAATAGCTTCCCATTCAGTACTGTCACAACAAAGTTTCCATTAATAGCATATCTTGAAGATCTTCATCCCTTATTTTAGAGCTTTACTAAAGAACACCACATTAAACTTTTCCAAAATCCATTTATAGGTTTGTTTAAAGTTGTCTGTGGACTGTCTGAGGCAAGTGAGCTCCTGTTTTATGTTGTAGAAGCTATCAACAGTTGTATTTTCAGTTCACCTCTATCGTTCTCTCTCTTGAAGTGTAAAGACTTTGCAATGTTAGAAAACTTCAAATATCGGCTAAACTTCGACTGCAACAATGTGCCAACAATGGAGACTCCAAATAAACTTCCCTTTTTCAGAAAACTTTAATATAAACCTGTGATTTGTCTTGCGGCTGTAACCGCTGTCAGAGCTGCACAAAATTAATCCGGATCTCCCGATTAATCAGTGTGACCTCATTACTCGAGTGAAAAATTCTTTAAAGAAAGAGAGAGGGAAACAAACAAATAACTCCCTCAGCTGAAGCAGAAGACGAAGTAGAGCACGAACCAATTGTCTCGCTTTTGGCCTGGTTATTTGTGCAGCTGGATCAAGAGCACAGCTGTGACACACAGTACAATTTCTTCCCATTCAATAAAACCTGGTATTCAGATAAAACATAAAGCACAATGAAATATCTCTCAAGAATATACAGAATGTCGATGCTAAAAGGAATTCTGGCAGTTTTAGTCGATCAATTTTTTTTGAAAAGCTTGTTTTTTGCAGGGGTTTTATGTAAGTAGAATGACATTTCGGCTCAGACACTACCTGCCAAGGTGTTCTCACATCCATCAGGTATGAGAAATGTGCAGATTTATTAATTTTGTTTTCACTGATGTGGGTGCTGAAGCTGGCACCTATAGAACCAAGCTACGCAGACTTGCTTAAAAAAAATAAAAAAGGGCAGACATTTCCAACAGTTCCACCAAACCATCGATATCTCCTGCTCTTCAAAATCAAACATTTAAATGCACAGAAACAAACAGACAGACATCGATCATAGGTATAGATGCTTGGGTGACAGCTAAAATTATTTTTTCATGCCTAGGGTATTTTATGTATAAAGCTGCTCAAAGCAAATTGCTCAAAATCTGATTGAATTCTTCACAGCTACCAGCAAAACAGTTATTTTTTCCCCTAATTTGTTTTATCAAAAAAAAAAAAATGTAAAAGAAAAAATTATGCAGTTATTTTTATGTTACCAGAATATCTGAGACTGTATTATAGCGTCCAAAGACAAATCCCACGGACAGTGCCATGGACAATAATCATGCTCAATATGAGAAAAGCATTTTTGTTGCTTATATGTGGGTAGATAAAGAACACACGCTATACTGGCCAGAATACAAATACAGTACAGGTCATTAGTAGGCTGTGATTAGAGCACAGGGTCAAAGGGTTAATGGTCTTATTCAGGGTCATGACCTTGGCAGCTTGGCACTGTTGAAGAGAGTTCGAACTCGTGGCATTCTGATCAGTAGCCCTGAGCCTTTACTTTTTTAAGGATTCAGCTCAAAAGATTTTGAATTTTTCTTTCTTAATGTGAATATATTATCAACTTGCTGTAATATCTTGTATGCCAACTTTCACTACTCTGTCCCTTAAACAGATTTAAGATATCAGTAGTAATATTGAATTAAATTTGCCTGTAGTACTGTATATGTTCTGGAGTACACTGATCAGACATAATATCAACACAACAAAATGGTAACACATTAACCTCAATTATTAATTATTTACCAGTAAACTGGTGACAGGATCATGGACACCCAAGGCTCACCCATGCCCACAGGGACCAAGGGCCAGTCTGTGGGCATGGATGAGAATGGGTGCCCATGTTCCTGTTACCAGTTCACTGGTAAATAATTAAGGGCCCAATGCCACCAACAAAGCCTTCAAACTCCGCAGATCCCAATCTGATCAAGCACCCATGGTATATGCCGGACAAAGAGGCCCAACCCTGCAACCCACAGCTCCCAACGACCTGGAGGAGGTCCAAAGGAGGCACACCCCAGAGGACCAGATGTGTCTTGGTGCTACCAAAACCCATGAAATACACAATAATATAGTTTACAAAATTATTTCACCAAAAAAATAAAAAAGTGACTACATTTAGTATTTACTTTTAATGCTGTGAAACTCTTAAATCAGTTCTGGTGCAATCAGTTGCTACTGTATCAGAAGCCACACAACTACTTAAACTTACAGTGAAAAAAAACAACAAAAAAAACAAAATTCAATTTACATTGAGTTTGTTACATTGATTCTTTTTGGTACCTCCAACATGATTTCATCATGCATTTTCAACACCGTGAATTAAATAAAGCAAAGGCTGGACACAAACATTCTGCAACATTACTACTGCAATACAAGCACATTTAACACTACAGTAATACTTTCCATCAGTGCCAACATCCTCATGGAATTTCAGGTAATTGGTTTAATTTATTTAAAAAAATGTTATTATAGGCAATAATTTATTAATATAAATTATACAGTTATATAAAAAGTATATAATAATATCTTTTAAATCTGACTAGACCACATACTCCTTTTTCCCAGTGTAGTCAACCTTTTGCACAAATAGAATAAACATAAAACATTTCTGAATGTCTCCAGGGTTTTGTTAAAGATCATATCTAATCAAAAACATCAGAAAGATGAAAAAAAAAAAACTTATCAAACCAAGTCTGGGACAAAGTTCTAATAATAATGAAGTAAGAGATATGACCATGACTCTACATGTGAGGAGCCATACACCAGTGTGTGGACAGTGACCATGTATGGAGGACATTGGTCAAGAAAGTAAACAAGTGATGAAAGTTCTGTAGAGGTTCACATCAGAGGGCTTTTCAAATGTTAATCATAGGATGTGTTTTGACATTATGATTAAACTTTCTGATATAATGTATGACCCCAGTCAAGTCTACTTCAGTTTCAGATTGTATGCTACTTAATATAACATACTATACACTATGGGTGTGTATGGGATGTCTGTTAATGTTGAAAAATGGCAAACAAAATTACGATTTATTTTATCCTCCAAACAATCATGGAGTTGCAAACAACTGGACACAACTGTACTAAAAATATTATTTGTATATCAGCGTATTTAAATCAAAGGCTGCATTTCAACCCAAGTAAAATATGTAAGGTGAACAAAAATACATAATAATAAACAATAGTAAAAATTGTACCTTTTTATTTTATTTAAAATTAAATGCTATTGTAATAAAATATACATAATATGTAGAAGGAGAAATAATTATGTTCCTTTAAGCAAATCAGTAATTACAGAATTAACTGTAAGTCTATTGGTCTGAATTGTAATACCACTGACCCCAAAGCTATGACATCATACTGTAGTTATTGCTTATAGACAAGCTCCATTATAGATCAATATATATTCGATTTTGTGGGCTGAGGACTGCTTGAATTATCTTTAAATCTGATCATTGTTTAAAAAAAAATGGTACCTTATGTCATAATGTATAACAAGCTACCAAGGTTTGGATTGATTCATTTATTAAAAAGGGAATGATTGAAATTAATCATGACCATAATAATAATAATAAAAAAGATTAATAATTAAAAATGACAACGTTTGCATAAAAATCATTAACATTTAAGAAAAGAATTAAAAAAATAGCCTTTTTTTTTTAGATAATTGTTTTCCTTCTTTTTTTTTGTCTTCACATCACAAGTAGAATATATATCAGTGTTAGTACTCGTCATTGTACGGGTAAAGAGTTTGTAAAAATAGTGAAAAGGATAAAGATACAATAAGCTGATTAGCAACTGGCGCATAACTTTTTATAACTTCCCTTCTACTCAAAATTTTGATTTAATTTGTGGTGTTAAGGTTCAGTTTTTATAGTGTACCAATTTTTTTTAAGTAAGCCACGAGACGTGCGCTGTTGCGCATGTGTTTGTATTGAGCGGCTTGTAGGGGCATTATGGTCGTTTCTGTATCTTCCACGTACTACACAGAGTAAACTATTGCATTTATTGGCTCTGTTGAGTGACACGTAAATTGACGCCCACCTCGAGGGGAACATTAGGCGCAGGTTTAACTTCAGGCAAATACTGAAGGACTGGTAAAGGTTCATCAAAATCTGTCAAGCCAGTTTTGTGTGATGCTGTGACGAAATCTGTATCTTTATCATGTAAATATGGGCTTTTAGTAATTATGTTTTTTATAGGGAATTCTGAGTATGTATTTAAACCTGATTTTACAAATAGTGTTTAAGATGTTATGTCACATAAAATACATTCAGAGTAGAATTGTCTGGAGACAATTTTGAAAAAATAAAGAAAGAAAAAAACAGGCAAAGTAACCCGAGTCTCCAGGGACAAGCTGGGACACAGCCATGCAATCGGTTCACCCATTTCAAGTGGAGGGAAAAGATTTCCAAATGTTTCTTTGCTCTAGCAAACCCAAAAGTCACAGAGATGTGACATGGTAGACTTCTTGCCTATTTCGCTTCATATGAGAATGTGTATGCAAGCACATACATCAGTTCTTAGTTTCTGGCCCAGCATTTTTTGTAAAAACATACATGTCTGTATGTCAGCCTATACTGCTCTTCATTATAATTATTTCATAAATAGCATCTGAATCCTTAAAATAGATGATGAATGCATTTTGCTGTTATATTAGTTATTATTTTTGGTTAGATGAGCGCTGACCAAAAGCTTGTAACTGAAGCCCGGCCACAAGCCTGCACAGTTTATTGCCATTTCTAATCCAACACACCTGACTGAACTAATAAAGTGCCTAATGAATTACAGATGAAGAAAATAGTCAAGTATGGAGTTCAATAATGACCAAAGACTAAACCGAAGTCTGATCATCTTTGTGGCTCTAATTCAATAAGTAAAATTGTGTTAAGGGGAACCAGAATGCGGATGAGAATTAGCTTTGTTCCGGTTTTGCAGATTATGCAAGTTTTACAGTTTAAACCGAAATGATTAAAGTTTCAAGCCATTTAAAGACACACACAAAAAAAATCTAACACAAGGTAACTTAAAAAACATCATACAGTAGATGAACTCTTGGGTCTTATGGGTTAGAAGGTGTTTATTTATTTTCTATAACTGCACATATGATACTGTATTAGTGCTGGCGTATGCCCTGCTTACCAATTTTCCCCTTAAGAATTAACATTTTGCAATAAATTTGCATTGGTATAAAAAGCATTTTTGGTATATAAATGAACAAACTGAACCAAACGCCAGCTAAGAAGTTTAAATCATGTTTCCATCAGTGGTTTCCGTAAATTGGTAAAGCAAGTTTACTAATTTTATGATTTTATGGTGTTTTTTTTTTTTTTTTGGATTTTGTGCAAAATTCAATGAAGTCATCCGGGTACCAAGAAAGTCAGCAAGGATTATAGCATGAAGGTAAGGGAGCCAATTTCAGTGGATATTAAGAAAGAAAACATAGCTGAAAAAGCAACGGGTGGCAAGAAGAATCATAAATTAAGGTTAAGTGAGGTTTAATGTCTTTTCTAAATGTTTTGATTGTTTTTTTGATATGCAAAATATGATTATAGTGATGGAAATTGGTAATAATGGTAAGATTTTTAGGTGGTTGAAATCGATTATCTGCATTTACATTATTTCTTATGGGAAAAATTTGTATCGTAATACTCCCCTCCAGAAGGAACTAAATGCTGGGGTTCCGCTGTATATATTTGTATAATTGTAATTGATTGTCTAATTATGTATAAAGTTACTGTACAGTATGTACACTATATTCCAAATCCCACTCCAGGTTATGATCGCTGAACCGCTGGATGTCCAGGTGGTGCTCTGAAAATAATGTGGGCTTCATAGACAATTGGAAGACCTTTGAGGGCA
>JAQMYK010000008.1:8516168-8532640 GCA_030014345.1 Clarias buthupogon
GTTATTTCACCTTTTTTTGTTAAGTACATAACTCCACATGTGTTCATTCATAGTTTTGATGCCTTCAGTGAGAATCTGCCAATGTAAATGCTCATGAAAATAAAGAAAACACATTGAATGAGTGAAGGTGTGTCCAAACTTTTGGCCTGTACTATATATATATATGTGTGTATGTATATATGTGTGCCTTTGTTTAGGATTTGAATCTGAAGCAGAAAAGTAGAACATCAACCGGAATATAGCAAATACAGCTATATATTATGCATTAAAGCTTAAAAATCAACTGATTACCGAACGAGAATTTCAGCAAACAGACTTCAACAGTTCAGTTCAGCAGATTCACATCATACATAGCAGGCAGTATTTATAGATAACGGAATAAGGAAAAAAATTACACACATCAGTATTTAGACCTCAGAATTCTGCAGGCAGGGATCAGTTATTCAGTAAAAATAAGTGTGTTTTTGTTGTGCAATGTTCACTCTGGCTGGTAATATCAAGTTCAGTGCACCTATCTGACTATTGGATGGAAACATTATTTTAGCCTAAAATTTATGGTTTGAATGTGAACACACACCAAAAGAAATTTATGGCTTGCCAAGTAAAAGCAAAATAAATATATAAATATGACATTATGGCACAAATCATTAAATAAATCATCTATACCTTGTTTTATTTGTTAAACCTCATGCTTTCTGTATGGCATTAAACAAAAATAATATAAGAGCTATTAAAAAACAATATTTTTTACCTGATTTTTTGACTCATTTTTGAATATGACCCAATGCACATTAAGGTTTAAAACAACATAAGAATTACTGTATGATTATAATTAGTTAATTAGCAAATTAGCAGCACAGTAAAGATATGGGTAAATGTACAGTACCTGTGGCATTACTTGAGCTTGTTGTCTGGTTCCATAGTATTAAGGTGCGAGCTGGAAAACAAACAGGCAAAAGAAGAAAAAAAATTTAAACCCAAGTCAATATGTCTTTAAACCATATAATGAGCATTGTTCTTGTTTTAGAGCAAGGATATAACAAAATACGCAATGTAATTGAGACCCTTTGTTATAAGCTGTCAAGTCACATGACCTGTTATAATCTTGACAAGCCATACACTATACACAATACCAGCTTGTATAAATTACAAGAAAATAGCAATTGGTGGACTTTTTTATGGATTCTTTTGTTTATGGATTTGGATGTAGACCATGACTGAGAAAACATCCTCAGGTGTGCTGAACGGCAAGTTTCATTATGAAAAGGTTCCAGAGAGGATCTTGGATGAAACCAAAGTTGTGTGCTCAAGCTGCGTCCAAGGGGAACTATTTTTACAAGAATACACTAAATGTCAAACACTCAAAAAGGCTGTGAAAGAGAAGAAATTGGCAGAAGATACTTTTATTGCACATACTGGAAGCCACTGGACATCAGAAAGTAACCATAACTACCTCGGCATAAAGGCACATCTAATCTATGCAAAATGGCAACTGCACTCATTCACTCTGGGTGTGTTAAAAACAGAAGAAAGACATTTCGCAAAAGTAAGTGCTAGCCAATTGCCGATGCAAGGAGTTTATCGTTCAAGAAATTATAATTTAAAATTTGTTAAATTTAAATGTTTTAGATATCATAAACTGCATAGCAGTTTACTGTTACCAGATTGTCATGCATTTCTTTCTCCCATTGCATATTTATTATACATGTAAATGTGAGTATTTAAAATTTTTCATTAATTATTAATTATGATGTATGACTGTGATTAACTAGATAAAATTTACCAAATTGATTGACAGCACTAATGGAAATGCTCTTACTTTCACTATGAAGCATTTTTTACTTTTGATTTTTTTACCATCCAACTCCACCAAGTGTTTAAGGGATGGTGCTGAGCTTTTGTCTTGTTTTACTATCTATGATATCCATCTAGGAACCTCTGTAGCCCAACAAGGGACAGTGAAGGCCAGTGGTGACCAGTGTACGTATGTATTCCCATTTGTATGACCGTGGTAGGACCTCCGGTCAACACTTACACACTACAGGAAATTTGGGAATGCCAGATAGCCTAATCTGCATGTCTTTTGACTGTTAGATCATGCAAAGGGAGATGTGCACAGATCCCACAAGGGACTCAAAACCAGGACCTGGAGGTGCAGGGCAACAGTGCCAACCACTAAGCCACTGTGTTGCTAGCATAACCATTGTGTCACTTTAAAGTATTTGAGAGCAAGAATATGGACCTGAGTTTAAGAAAAAAATAAAAAAATAAAATAGATGTCCTGAGTTTTTTTTCTACACTCAGGAGACCTTTGAACTTCACAGCTTTCTGCGTTTTTGTGTGAAATTTGAGACTGCAAATTCAGTTTTTTGAGTCAGCATTAAAAAAATAAAATAAAATAAGTTTTCACACATCCCCAAACACAGTGACTCTTACAAAAGCAAAAACAACCCTAGAGACACCAGTGCTAATGGACCTGAACATGTAAGCCAGAATTTACAATCCTTTACACATGAAGCTTGGATATTACTGTAGGTAAGAAGCCAGAGCAAAGTTTTAAACTGTAAAATTAGCTTTACACATGCAAGTCTGAATAACTAGTTAACAAAGTCATTAATATATGCAAATTTTCTGCAGCTGATGCATGTTTTAAATTATAATAATTTTAAGGAAGCCAATTTAAATATGGGGCAATCATCAGACTGGAACTTAGTATAACCAAGATCTTTTAAATCAAGATGTTTCAAAAATGTATAACATACTGCATATCTGTAGACAACAACTAGGGATCAAAAGCTAAAAAGAGTGAGTATGGTTAAAAAGTAACACCTTTTTATGAGTAATTACTTTTTTTTTTACTTTTTATTTATCATTATTTTTTTCCAATCTGTGTCAAGTATGTAGGGACTGGGGTAGTTCAGTGGTTAAGGTATTAGACTAAAATGTAAGTCACTTTGGATAAGGGCATCTGCCATAATGTAATGTAAATATTTTCCTAATGCCTCACATTTTAGTGCCAACAGATAACATCATGTCCAATAATAAGCATATCAATTCTACAATCCAAGAGGGCCAAGGACAGATCTTTGAGAGATACCTGGCACAGAAACGAGAGAGAAGAAAGCACGAGATTTATACAGAACTGTACATGTTCATGTTGAGAGGACTTGAATAAAGTAAAAGCATGAGCTATATTAACTGGTTTCATATAATAGCAGCTGATTTCTGTGAGAAGGGTGTGAAGGTTCCGAGTATAGATGTCAGCAAGAAGAAATCTTTTAACATTTTAGAGATTCCACACTCGGCCCTTATCCTTCAGTCTAATGCCAGGATCAATTCTAGAATTTTTTTTTTGGCATACTTCATCATTATCAGGGCTTTGTCTTCATATAATGCATACTGAATTATGTGCAAGATCTATATGCAAGATTTTTTTTACTTATATATTTATTTATTTATTTTTCTTGACAGAAATCCACTTTTTTTTTCAGGGAAACTTTTTTCAAAGCGGCATTTGTAATTCATTTGCTACTGGTTTGTATCATTTGAATGATTCCACATCCAAATTCCACATGAATACTCTGAAGATCTGCACCCCACCAAAAACTGTTTATGCCCAAATCCCACTCTAGGGGATAATCCATAATCCCACCTGAACAATAATTTCACCCACTTGCTAAGAATATATATTCTAAAAATATATTCTCTCATACTGAACATCCTTTCAACAAGCAATACTGCTTTTACAGTAGCTTTGATTATGACATACAGTGTTGTGAAAATAATTCCTTATGCTCCCAAAAACACTCTCACAATTTAAGTCATGGTATTTCACGAAAGAAAAACTCAATTGATTTAATAACCTGGGCATTCAGTACAGTCAGATCATCAGCAGACTTAATTTTATTGCCACATAATGTTGAGGCTAGACCTGACCAACTAAAGTGACCCAAGATCATAACACTGCCTCTGGAGGCTTGTACTGTGAGCATTATTTATGATCATTTCAGGGGTCGTTTTCCTTCTTACCCTGCCATGCGCATCAATTTTTCCTATTAGGCTCAATAAAAAAAAAGTGCTTTTCTTTTTGCCACACAGCTGTTAAGTCCAATTCTGTGATTTCTCATTGCATTTTGCATGTCTGCAAACTTTAAGATTCAGCACTTTGAATTGAATAATGCATTGAGAAGTTCTTAACCCAATTCAAGTCATTTTAGCATATGGCCAACTTCATACCTTTACCCTCTACTGTATAATGGCTACTTTTCTGGCCAGGCATAATATTACTACTAATATTGCTATTATGTAGTGTCATGCAGGAGACTATTTCCATTTTAAGTCTGATTCTCGTCTCCAGGATTGTGCCGCTTCAGAAACACGTCAAGGCTACCATTCATTCCAAAACTTGTCCAAAAGTGCTCTGAAATTGTCTAGCAGCACATCCCATAAAACTACATAAAATATTGGCGTAACATATGCAATTTTGAACTTAAGACAGAACCTGCCAGGAGAGACACACTATATAAGCTATCTAACAGGCAGAGAAATGTGTCACACATTTTAAAAAGTGGAGTGCAGACAGGGAAGGTCTGACAGGATGATGACTTAGGAATAAAAAAAAAAACCTTCATTTTAGAACCATAAAGTCTAACTCTGAGTGTTGTAAAAGCTCTTCTGGGTGAAATCTCTTACATTTTACTATTTAAAAGACTGCACATTTTCTATCCCAGCTAGAGGCTGGTTAATAGGCCTGGTAATAGGATTTGAATTTGCTAAAAGGAATATGACAAATTAAATTTCTTTGTCCTAGCGAGTTGAAGAGAGGTAACAGATGAGGATCTGGTGAATGAATGAGTGTTTATAGGTGTTTAAGTGATATGAGGAACTAACTTGTTTCATGGCTGGTAAATAGGTGGATGATGTGCTTTTCTTTAGAAACTAAATTATAAAGTGGTCCTACATAAAACAATACAACCATCATGATTATTAACAGAGGAAATATGAAATGAGAAGGACTGATTTAGATAAGCTAAGCTAAGATAGGATAGATCTTTTATTAATCCCAAACGAAAGTGCAGTTCTGCCGCAGCATTGCATAACAGGAACAGACATTAGACAGTAAACAGTAAGGCTAAAACATACACAAGTACTCTCCAGGAGTAGGTTAAATAGGTTGTGATGTTATGATCAAAGCCAACTTCCTTCTATGAGAAATATGTTCTAATCTTTAATTTGACATTTTAATAACACTTATTCTATTCTATTCTATTCTATTCTATTCTATTCTATTCTATTCTATTCTATCATTCTCTTTTTTCTCTCTTCTCTTTTTATGAATGTCTAATGTGTTGTATTTGGCCAAAACATAGTATCCATGCTTAAAAGTGCCTCACCTAAGTGAAAATTAGAATTTTCAATTAAGATCATATAACACCATTTTTTTCATAATACTTAATGCTTCTTATCTCCCAAACCATGCTTTGTAAACATGCATACACATTTATATTCTTATCAAATAAAAAGAAACACATTTGCTAAATACAATTTCATGCCCTTTTATGTAGCTTCTGGAACTTTTTATTCAAATTCAATTGATCTTAATTGTCATTAAGGTAAAACTTGGCCAATTTAGATTTCACATTAAATGGCATGATCCTAAAAAAGTGTATAATTCTAAAATGCGAAATTGTTAAGATATTGCAACTTGACATGGTTACGGCCACGATTTTTAGTATCAACACCCATAAAGAATTATATATAATTTGCATTTTAAATAATTATTGTTTAAAGCAAGACAGTATAACGCTTCAAAACGTCGGATGTTAACAACTTGAAATGTTCAGGGAAGCAAGATTGGTCACTTCCATGTTGCATAAATTTCAGGAGTTGCTTCTTTGGCACACACATTTTTTCCATTATATGTATAACCTAAAACAAATAAAATCAGCACCAATACTATGTTTTTACCTCCTAAATTTGTGAATTATTTTTTACCCACATCTGACTATTGTTAAAGCAGCTTTAAAAATTGCAAAAGTTAAATTTTAGTATATTCAATACTGCACCAGCATTTACAATATAGCATTTACAGTGCCAAACCTGGTAGTGATGTGATTTATAGTTTTATAATATTATTATTTGTTGTTGTTGTTTAAAAATGTGGTATTTGTTTTTTATTCTGGCCCAAAGATATTTTCCTTTTGTACTGACCTAATAATGTAGTCATAAAATAAACTTTGTACAAAAAACAAAAACAAAAAAACAGTGAGCCTAAGAAAATTGCTTAGCATAGTTTTTTCATCATCCACCTTACCTTGCTCATATTTAATAGTTTCCCACCTTTTTTTCTACCCATACCTAATTCTATTACATTCTATTCTATTCTATTCTATTCTAGCAAATTTTTTTCTTCTCTACTGTTCTATTTCACATCATACTCTGACAACTCTCTGTTCTCTTCTTAAAAAAAATCCTATAAACCCTTCATCAAAAAAAATAACAGCCTTTCTCTAACTTATCGATGATGTGCAAATGATTGTGGCAATTTATGGCAACTTATTCAGCATTCATTAGCTACTTTCCCCTGAAAAGAACTGGCAGCACTGATTAAACTAGGAAAGTGCAACATGCAGAAAAATAGCTGTACTGACTTAATACCAGGGAATGACAATGCATTTTTGAATGACATCCATACTAAAATTGAGATTTTTCAATATTTTTGAAAAATCAACCTTTTGCACCCTTTTCACACCAAAGCTGCAAATCAAATCTATTGTATGGGCATGGATATGAATATTGAAACCAGCATGTCGTAACCATGGGAACATTACAAACAAATAAGCAAGGTACCAGTCGTAATCAGGGATCAATAGGGAGTGTGCAGCAATAATTACACTCTTAGCTGTAACATCAAATTAATAAATGAAGCAACAAGTAAGAATCAGCAATCCCCTACAGTATCATCAAAAGACAAAACATCATAATGAGCTCATCACTAGGCTGTTTTTCTGCCACATGTGTGTGTGTGCTGTGTGTGTGTGTGTGCCCACCTAAGCTTTTTTGAGTTTATAAAAAGAAACACGTTAAGTTACTACTGTACTGTATATATATTTTATGTGGATGCTGGAAGTATTAAAATATATACATTCTGAATATTAGAAAATCATTTTTGTGATGTAACTAAATAAACCAAGATAAATCATGTCTGACTTTTTCCCCACTTTTAACATGATATAGCATCCAACAAAATTCATCAATAATAATAGTAATAAAAAACATTATAGATGGGATATAAATACAAACGTAACAATATTCTAGTTGCATATGTTTGCACCCCCTTTCATAATGAGGCATGTAGCTCCACTCAGAATTAACAAATCACATTCAAACTCATTGTTAAAAGTAATCATGGTGTAATCAATTAGATGATTGTGATTAACTTTAAATAAAGATAAATAATGTAGGATTCTCTTGGTTCCGTCCGACTGCTGAATCATGTTAGTTTATACAGCATGTGCAGGAAAATTATCAGAAGAGGTATTCAAAAGAACTCTAAAGCATTACCAAGGAACACAATGAAGAACATCATCAACCAGGGCAGAAAATACTGCACTATAGTCACATTACCAAGAACAGGACATCCCTCTTCAATTGATAAAATGACAAGAAGAAAACTTCTCAGATAGGTTACCAAGAGACCTACATTAATATTAAAGGACCTGCAGGAATATCATATTATATATCGATAGCTCCAAATACCAATCTGTTTTGGCACAAAACCTGTATGCTTCTGTTAGACAGCTGAAGATGAGGAAAATATTCCAGTTCCAGCACGATAACAACCCAAAGCACAAATCCAATTCAACAAAGTAATGGCTTCAGAAGATGAAGATAAATATTTTGCAATAGCCCAGATCTAAATCTCATCAACCATCTGTGCAATGACTTGAGTTCTGTGTACCAGAGATCCCTTCACATTTTTATCGATCAGGAAGATTTTTTTGCAAGGAAAAATTAATTAAATTTTATGGATTCCCACAGGTGTCATGTGGTACAAAAAATAGTTATGTCAGAATCCATGCACATGGATTAACAAACCCAACACACAGTTTACTAAACTGAGCACACATTGACAAATCAAATACTGTACATGTGCCTGATTTGTGTCAGTTTAGTAAAACGTGTGTTCTGTTTAGGAAACTGTACAACTGTGTGTATTTTTACCACATGATCCCTGGGGGCCTCCAGAACATTGTAACAACGAAATCAAAATGTTCCTAGTTGGTATATTTTAAGCAAAGGATAAAGGAACAAATGCTTTAACCTTTAAATATTAGTCACTATTGTACAGTTTTTTTTTCTGTCTCTCTTTGCTTTTCACTTGATTTGTGCTGTATGATTCAGTATATCACATTGAAGGAGGAAATTTTTATTTATTTATTCTGGTTCATTGTTTATCGTCTCAAAAACCTGGGGTTTTTAGAACGATTGTATCCACTGTATAATATTCAAGATGATACAAAAAATAATGTTCTTTTCTCCTTAGCGATTTTTAAATAATTTTGCCCAAAATATGTATCATACATCCAACCATCCATCCATCTCAAGGTCCCTGGCAGTGGTCCGTGGGTTGGGACTTGCATGTTCCACATCCTTGGTGGGTTTCCTCCAGGTACACAAGTTTCCTCTACACACCCCAAAGACATGCAGATTAGGCTAATTGTCATTTCCAAATTGGCTGTTCCCTGTGATGGATTGGCACCCTGTTCTGGGTGTACGCTGCCTCGTGCACTACAGTAAGTCTGCTGGGATAGGCTCAAGGTCCCCCATGACCCTTTACAGGATAAGAGATATAAAAGATGAATGAATAAAATATATATACAGTATATAAAATACATGGATAAATATAGTTTTACAAAATTGGCATAGATAACAGCTGGTAATGTGTATACATTTTTGGCCCCATTGTATATGTACTAAAGGTATTCGTCTCGTCTGTCTTCACATGCATATGAACTTGTGTAACATTCAATTCTTAATCCATAGGGTTTAATATGATGTTGGCCCACCCTTTACACCTATAACAGCTTTAACTCCTCTATGAAGGCTTTTCACAAGGTTTAGGAGTGTGTTTATGGGAATTTTTGACCATTCTTCCAGAAGCACATTTATGATGCTGGATAAGAAGGCCTGGCTCACAGTCTCAGCTCTAACTCATCCCCAAGGTGTTCTATCAAGTTGAGGTCCAGACTCTGTGCAGGCCAGTCAAATTCCTCCACACCAAACTCACTCATCCATGTCTTTATGGACCCTGCTTTGTGCACTGGTGTGTAGTCATGTTGGAACATGAAGGGGCATCACCAAACATGACTGTGCATCCCCAAACCGGAAGGGGGCATTCTCACTCCTGGCTCTACCAAGTTTTTCAGGATCACTCCAATGTTTTTCAGAACTTAGACTTTCAGCTTGTGGTATAATAGGTGAATTTTATTATAGCTGTATATTGTGTAATATTAACAAACTCAAAAAGTCATTCTTACCAAAAAAGTATTTGTAAAGTTTAGAAGCTTGTTATTTAAGGAAGTGGTTGTCAACTAGGCGATCATGGTCTGGATGTGAGCCCAGGAAAGTATTAACATATTTTAAAATATATTAGCTGCTCAGCAATTTTAAATCTTAACAGCATCAGTAGATGATACTGTGTTATGACATTGTTGCAGCACATAAATTGATTTAAATGATTTATGTAAAGAAAGTTCACGGATTTTTACTTATTTTGTAATAATAAATAATGTTGTGGATGAGTAGGCAATTCAATCACAACTGTAAACAAAGTGGTTAATATAGCTTAAACTTAACGAATATTAGTCCCTGCTACTGTAACTATAAGCAAGAGACATGCACTGCTTTCCCACAGTACCTCAGATTTTGACCAAAAGGAACCTTTTCTCAGATGCCATCCCTTTACATTGCACTTTATATGCACATAAACAAACACACAAATAAACCAATAAATAAGCTGTCTAGCTAAACCAAACTGTTATTTAGCCACAAAAAAACAAAATTCTATTCATTTATCTTCTACTGTATACTGCTTGTCATTTATCTTCTATACTGGGTCATTGTGGGCCTGGAGCATATCCCAGGAGACTTGGTGCACAAGGCAGGGTACATCCTGGACATGGTGCCAATCCATCACATGATTGGCACATACACTACAAACAATTTGGAAACACCAATTTATATTCCTAATCTGCATGTCTTTGGACTGTGGGAGGAAACAGGAGTACCTGGAGGAACCCAACCAAGTATGGGGAGAACATGTAAACATGCAAACAGACCCGAGGTGGGAATCAAACCCCGACCCTGGAGGTGCAAGTCAACAGTGCTAACCAGTAAGCCACCATGAAATCACAAGCTGTGAGTGTTATCTAGTAAATTTTTATCACATATGATTTTGTAATATATTTAACAGAATTAAGTAATCACTTTCAGTACAGCATAAACACAACCAGGCTACTGTGTACAAACAAAACCCAACAGCAAAAAAAATAATAATCCACAACATCTTAACAGTTTGAATCAGTTATTATAAAAAGAAGAATTAGCTGGCTAATGCATAAGCTTGTTTTACACAAATTATTTGTTTTGAAAAACTTATACATTATATGAGAGAAAATTTGTGGACACCCATAAAGTATGTGGTTTTTCCGCAAACACAGTCGGTTAGAATGTCTTTGCATGCTGAAGCATTACAATCGCCCTCACTTGAACTAAGAGACTCCAGCATGACAATGGCAGTACACAAAATGAGTTCAATAAAGACATGGTGTGTTAATGTTGGAGTGCAAGAACTCAAGTGTCCTTCACAGAGCTCTGACCTCAATCCCACTGAACACCTTTGGGATGAACTAGAACTCACTAATGCTCATGTGGCTGAATCAGCACAAAACCACACAGCGCAGTGAAAAGCCTTCTCAAAAGAGTTGAGCCTCTTATAACAGCAAACTCCATATTAATGTACAAGGATGTGGGATGGGATATTCAGTTTTAAGATATCTGTATACTTTTTTTTTTTTTTTTTGGTAAGTGTGAAAACAGTTAGCTGTACAGCTACTGTAAGGCTAGCTATTACTATATTAGATCAGCTAGTTCATTTTAATATCAAGTCAAGTCAAGTAGGCTTTTACAGTACTTTCATTTCAACCATATGCAGTTCAGTACACAGTGAAACGAAACAGCATTTCTCCAGGACCAAGATGCTACATACAACATAAATTAACAACATAACAATTAGCAAAGACACTTAACTAACTAGCTAAGCCAACAAGTTAGCACTATAAATTAACAACACTTTCTAGAAACTATACAAAACAGACAACATACACAATCATCATCAATATCAATACAATACAAAATAGTTAGCTAACTAACAAAAAATATTGTTAGCTTAGCTTAATTAGCAAGTTAGCTTAGCTTAAATAACCAAACTATCTAGAAACTATTAAAAAAGACAACAACAACAAAAAAGACAACATACGTAAACAAAAATCACCATAAAAACAACACAAAATAGCTAGCTGACTATAACTGAAGCAAAATATTGCTTCACATTACCTAATTAATTTTATCCAAATGTAAACAGCTAACTGCTATTGTAACTGCATTAACCAGCTTTAGGCTGAATCCTGTGAAGTTGCATTACATGAACTAGCTAATTTCACTCAAGCTAATTCTACTCATTTAAAATAAGCTAGAAAAAAATTAAGGGTAGCTGCCATTAAAACCGGTAACACATTTGTAAATACTATAATTTGTATTGCAGTAAGAGTTTAGTTTGCCATGGTTTTCTTACAGTTCTTATTAATGATGAGCACATTGTATTAATTTCTACCGCAAAAAGGATCTATTTATTGAAAGTTTGCATGAAATAAGTCACCTCAGTGGCCAACATTTCCATAAAATACATTACAGGCAGTCATTAATAATGTTATCAGATAAGGGTAAGCATGGCACAAGCTCAGTCGGCTCATTCTAAACAATCCATGCAACCTCTAACCCAGAGTCATGTTTGTGAATCAGTGGTTTATTAATACAGCACCAGATGGTCACCGTGCAGATGACTGAGCACTGATGAAGTAAGGTGATGTGGTTAAAGCAGCCCTCAGCACAGCCTCATCAACTCAGCACTGCAAGTGTGAATGGAGAGCATTAAAGAGTGGAAAAAAAAGAAAAGAAAAAAAAAACCCTGTAAAGCCAGGTTTGTTTATTACTGCTCTTAAAGCTGACAGATTTAAGATCTGCAAATTCCTCCCTCTTTGACAGGAAAATGCTAGTGCAGCTAGTACAGTAGTTGTGTGTCACACTACATATCATAGCAGAGAGAGGCAAGTAAATGCAACTTAAAACTATTAGAGACTTCATCACAAATGGCATACTTCACCGTAAGTAGTAAACAGCAATGAGAACGTTGGTGTATTGATGCACTTGATACTAATTGTTTTTTTTCTTCCTTAAGTAAATGTGCAGCTAACATCTAAATAAATCCTATATATACATACATTTACAGCATTTGGCAGACACCCTTGTCCGGATCAACTTACATTTTATCTTATTATATACAGTATCTGAGTGTTAAGGGCCTTTCTCAAGGGCACAACATGGGGTAAACCTTCAAACTCCATGCACACAGGCCTCAAGCTGGGAATCGAACCTCAACCCTGGAGGTGGAAGTCAACAGTGCTAACCACTATGCAACCATGCCATGCAACTATGCAAGTGTTATCTAGTGAATTTTATCACATATAATTTTCTAACATATTTAATAAAATTTCATAATCACTTTTAGTACAGTAAAAGTATAACCAGGCTACTGTGCAAAACTAAACCAAATGATAATCCAATTGGTTGCTGGAACCTAATTCTTGTTTAGGTTTATAAACTAGATATAGAACTTGCACCAACCCCCCATTAAAAAAATAAAATAAATAAAAAACACACACACACACATTGCTTAACTGCTTCCAGTAGATCATGTACAGAAATTTGGCAGAGATTGGCAATTCACTCGAGAATGCCCTAGTTTTAGTGTTTTTGTGAGGACGTGGATACCACGGTTTGAGAAAGTAAAAGTCCTGCCATATATGTTTTCCATCCATTAACTAAACCAGCTGGTTGTAATTATTACAACCCTTCAGCCTGATAGGCTTGAACTTATCAGCGACATCGGCCGATTTGTGCTCAGGAAGAGCTATAATTAAGCAATATCACATGAGAGTGAGTGCTGTTGTGTTGCATATCAGCACGGCTGTGATGCGGTTGTAGGCAAGAGGGAACAGCACACTGCTGTGTGTTCAAACACTTATCCTACATACCAAGTAGTCTCTTTGTTTAGGGGTTACAGAGGGATTTGAGATTCAGTCTTGTGTTAGAAGCTACTTAACTTTGTAGTTCCCTTTAGGTGTAAAGAAAACAACGACCGGCTTTTAGTGTATTTAACAGGTGTTAGAACACCTGGGACGCGAAGTTATATATACAGTATAGATAAATGTCCCAGTACTGTTACTGTCTATTATCAGCACCCATGGAATGGCTCTTGACCCATCCAAATGCTCAGTCAGAACTAACTGTGGGTGTAATAGTTGGGTGTCCGCATACCTTTGGCCACATAGTGTAAGCGTCTGCCTCCAATACCCTAAGTTTCTGTAAGTACCTGATGATTTCAGGTAACACTGTTAAGTGTGCGGTATGGAGAGCCGCATCACGAGATGTTTTAAATGGTTATAAGAGCCATTTAAAAGCAGGGCTTTAGACGGGGTCAGTGAAATAGGAGTTGTGAGAGTGCTTATGATACGCACGGGAAGACCTTTCCGTTTGGAGATGGCGTGGAATTATTAATTAGAAACTTAAAAGGAATTAAAGAAAACTGAAAACACAAAATAAACAGAGCTCTGCTGTCTATGCGTGAACGCATGGGGCTCTGGAAACTGAAACAAAAACTAATATCCTTTCGAGGCCTGTGCCCTTATTGAGGATTCATTAGAAAAAGAGGGGTTGTGTTTTTTGGTTAAACTTTATACTTAACCTGAGAGTGCACACTACACGGATGCGTGACGCTCTCTCTTTCTCTCGCCGGCGTCTTAAGGAGACAGAGCCTGGGTCTTTGCCCCTGTCTTTTTCTGTTCGCTTTGTCTTTTCTTTTCTTTGTCTTTGGCCCTGATACCTTACCGGTGCTCCCTAATGATCACACGAAGTGGCCGAGGTATCAGGACCCTTTATATAAACGACAGGTGCGGCTCGTTCAGGCTGATTGCCTGATGGCGACGTTGCCTGGAAACCGCGTATATAAATGGCCGCACCTTTGCCTGTTCAGAGCTCCGCGTGGTAGCAGCCTTCGGATCTGCCCGTTCTGAACAGTTTATGCGCAGCTCTGTCCCTCGCGTGACCCGCGTCATTATAAAAACTGTATATGCTGATAGGTTCTACATTAAACAAGCTTTTTTGTTGACTTGCAGTTGGTTTAAATCAGATCTTGGGTATCTACAGTATGTACAGCGGCAGCCAAAAAAAATTATACACACCCCAGCAAAAGAAAAACCTTTACACATAATATTATAAATATCATTAATTTAGTGCTAGGGTTAGGGTTAGGGTTATCAGCAGCTAATCTGACTATTCATAACTCTGAATTACCTGTGCTATCATTACCTTTGAATGGGATTTATGCAAGTTTTGTGTGGTTTGAGCATTCTACTTCAGATGTTATATATTGATAAATATGATGATAATATGATGATAATATTATATTACAATATAATACAATATATATCATACAATTTTTATTTTCCCGAAATGTGTATACATTTTTTGGCTGACTCTGTATATCGTCGTATAATATTTTCATTTTTGTCCACACATAAGCCCTTTGGAAAATTACCTTGGAACTACACAGATCTACCTAAGAGACCACATTTAGAATTAACCCTTTTCCATACAATTACCTGTACATTCTCGTGTAAAACATCAATGGCTAAACAGACAGTGTAATGCACTAGAGGACCAGTGTTAACAAGCCCCTGATTGCTGTGGTGAGGTGGTTAATCACTGTGAATAGATGCCAATCACTTGAATGTTAATTGAAGTGTGACACTTCACACTCGCAGGTAATCACAGGTTTGTGTGCGGCATGCTGGGATCAACAGGCCCACAGCTGTCACTGGAGATGTTATGGAAATAAAGAGGTTTTTGATAATGACTATGCTGCTTTGGAATAACATATGGCTTGTCCCTGAAACAAATCAATTATTCCCTCTGTCCGTCTGTCACATATGAAATATACAACCCAGACTCTAATTTATCATTGTTGTCTGACTACAAACCTTTATCTTTCAGACACAAGTAAAGAGAATAACCTACTAAGATAAGATAGAATGATGAATTCCAGCATAGCTGTAATTAAAAGCAATAGGTGATAAAAATAAATTAATACATCACAATAGCCCTGAACTTAATTAGTTTTAGTGTAAATCAGCTAATTCATAACTCTGAATTACCTGTGCTATCACCACTTTTGAATGGGATTTATGCAAGTTTTGTGTGGGTTGAGCATTCTTCTTCAAGATGGAAGCACAAATGTATAGCTTGTGTAACAATCCCTTTTGGCCCTGTCGAGCTGATTTGTTGTTAAGCTGCGCCTAAGGGAAGTGAATTGTCAATATAGAGGTTTATTAGCTTTTTAAGCACTCAAACCTAATTGAGGAGCTACAGTCACAAAGTTATACAATTATAGCTTTCCAAAGAGCTGATACATGTATCAGGGCTTGGTTAATCTTTGAGGACAATCATTTAATAAATAAAGGTATTACACAATAACTTTTAGTTATGTTAGTGTACTTTCATCATACAATGCATCACTTAGAATCAGCCATAACAATAAAACTAATATTTTGGGTTCTACTTGTGCCACTGGGGTGGCTGTCGCTGCTTGGGGAATGACTCCACAAAACCTCTGGGGGTTTGCTGTGGTTTGCGGGGTGGGGCTTCGTGTATTGGACTTATTTGTTCGGCACATCCCATGGGTGCTCGTTCGGATTGGGATATAGGAAGTTTGGAGGTCAGGTCGGCAGCTTTGAGCTGTCTGCCTGCTGGGCCCCGGTTGCCTGTTTTGCACTAGGTGCTCTAGTGCGTTTCTCTCATGGCAATCATTGACTTTTTCCAGCAGTTGCATTGGTTTTTCTTTGGGATTGGATCAGACAGGCTGGCTTTGGCCCCAGAGGCATGGGCAAGCCTAGGTGCCCATGATCCTGTCATCAGTTTACTGGTATGTCGAGTAATTGATGATCAATTTTATTCACTCCACCAGATGGTAGTGTTAATGGTATGGGTGTATATTCCAAATCGTGTTAATACCATGATCATAGTACAGCATAGTATGCTTATACAGTAGCACGCTTATACACAACATTTCATACTAT
>JAQMYK010000008.1:8538664-8549044 GCA_030014345.1 Clarias buthupogon
GCGATTAATTTCGATTAATTAATTACAAAGCCTCTAATTAATTAGATTAATTTTTTTAATCGAGTCCCGGCCCTAGTAAATATATATACATAAAGCCCTAAATTGTTAAAATGTTTACTTAAAGGGTTTAAGGTTAGTCTTTCCAAATATTTGTACTGTCCATTTTTTATTGTCTATTTAGCATGTTTGTCTGAATGAATATGTAATTCGGGAGAGCAAAATACAGGACAACGTTTATGCAAATTCATTGTTCTATATAAATGTTGGTTACATGTACAGATTATTACAACCAGAAGGTAGGTAAAGTCCTTGCCGGGCCACGCGGACCCAGAGGCCAGCTCAGATCTCTGTTTCCAAAGCCCTCAGCCAGACACTGGCTTACACAAAGCCACAAATACAGTGCCAGTGTATTGCATAACATGCCTGTTTAACTTCCAGCCATGCAGCTGGTACCTAAGTTATATTGCTTAGTGACAGATGCAGCTGTGTGTAAACAACACGGCTAAGGTTGTTGCCAGGCGCATGGGTTGAGTCACAAATTTGCAACCTTGCGATCACAAGCTGAGCGCTCTAACCACTAGGTCACTGAGCCACAACACAACCAGAAGGAACGTATTAAATTCATGGAAGCTGGTGTTTTTCTCAGCTGAAGGCCAATATATACCCATTTCTAAGTTATAATCAAATGTTTATCTTAATTACGCTTTAATGTGTTAAAACAATCAGGATGCTTCTGAAAATGGTGACTCATTATATTTGGTTTTATGTTTGATATTTGCCAACAGCATTTAAACAGGATTTGCCTTGAAATGCACGCTCATGTCTCTCCATTTTTGTTTTATGTTCACATACTGTACAGTAATCGTCTTTTATGTGCCTCATCAGTGTAATATTCAAGTTTCAGAATTTTTCCAGGAGAAATCTCAGAGATCTGAACTTGCATACATGTTCTTTTCTACTTGACATCATTTAAACAATTATTTTTTTCATTATTCATTTGAAGCATGTTCAGCATGTGTGTGCACAGTTTATCCAAATGTGCACTAATAACTTGTATTATATCAGGGTGTTTGCATAATTACATATTAGAATTAGAATATTGCCTTTATTAACTACTGGAGTGGAGCTGGTTTTGAAATATTGTACTGTACTAAACATCCCACTTTCCTTTCTTTCTTTCTTTTTTGTTTTTTAATCTCACGTGATGTTTTCGGCCAAAACAGTATTGGTGCTGATTAGTGTTTTTTTAGATTATATATATAATACAGAAAATGTGTGTGCCAAAGAAGCTGCTTCTGAAATTTATGCAACATGGAAGTAACCAAGATTTCTTCATAAAAAAATTCAAGTTGCTATCTTTGGAGAAGTTTGGAGAGATGATTTTATATGTGCCTTTAAATGGACATTTTCCTCCGTTATACTGTCTGACTTTAAACAATAATAATTGAAAATGCTAATTATTTATAATTTTTTAGAATTTAAAACTTAAATTGATGTAAGCTTGCAATATCTTAACAATTTTGCATTTTAGAATAATACACTTTAGGTTTATGTCATTTCATATGAAATCTAAATCGGTCAAGTTTCATCTAAATGAAAATTAAAATCATTGAAAGATTGAAATTTTAAAAAGTTATAGACACTACATAAAAGTGTCTGAAAGCAAATGTCTTTCTTTTTTTCTGATGAGAATATAAATAAGCATGCATATTTACAAAAAATTAAGCTTGGATCGGGAGATAAGAAGTATTAAGTATTATGAAAAATAGTGTTACTGTATATGATATCTGAAATTTTACTTTTTCAATTAGGTGAGACACCTTATAGCATCAATACCATGTTTTGACCATGTGCTCATATGACATTATTTTATTTGTCATTTAAGTTCCTAAGGTTTTTTAATTTACTCATGCAGTTTAATGCCTATGGGAGGAATTATTAATTGGAAAAGATTAGTTCATTAATTGGGTCTGCGGGACTGGTGGTGATCCTGGTCGAGGGTGGCAAATCATCTACACTACACACCATCTACACTAGGCTTGAGCCATCTCTCATTTCTTCAAATTAAATTATAGTATGTAGGTAAATTGGAACAATTGTTTTACTCTCACAGGCTGCAAAGTACCTAAAGATACAATTTGAAAACTGGTCCAATCAGTCAATGCTTGTCAGCACTTGTTCCATGGAGTACTGCTCCCGCCCAGTCTGAAATTTCGGTTTGGTGAAAATTGCACAAATAGTTCTCATAAACTGTCATGTTATTTTATTTCTTTTTGCATATATTTTTTATGGCATATATTTTTTATGGCATTCTTTATGGGTCCCGGGAGGACTCGGACTAAGGTGCTTTCATCATACAGTACATACTTGTAACAATTTGCTAACATTGCTAAGATTACCTCAACTCAGAGCGTGGACAGTTATGGGAGTGAGGGATATGAAGCATCTGTTAATATATGGAAAATATGAAAACATGAGAACACTAGGAAACATTGGAAAACTCTCTCAAGCTAGCCGAATGAAGATTGAACATCGCTACATAGCACTGGTGGCTTAGTGGTTAGCACTGGTGGCTTAGTGGTTGCCTTGCACCTCCAGGTCCTGGGTTCGTTTCCCAGAGATTTAAACATTAAAGCAAAAATTTGGATAAAATACAGTACATATACTTTTTATAATAATGAATAAAAAATGGTAACCATTAATACCTCTCCACCAAGCTGCTAAAAACCATAATTGAAAACAATCATACAACGAGTTCATGAACGTGTTGTGAATCCATTATGACCATTTTTTAAAATTTAATATGCAAGTAATTTTTTTTTACAGACCCTCTTTCTCTCTCATCTCTCATTTCTCATTATGATATAAAAATGACCTTTCCTTCAGAAGCTACAGTGAACTCAGAGTAGGGGCTTGATATTATTTTGACCCCATTTATCCAATACGTGAAATGATACACATATCGGCACATGAGGAGCACAAAGCAAGGACCTTGTACTTGCATGTAGCAATTTTAAAGAAGGTGACAAGTTAATGAAGTGGGCAAAACCCCATTATACATCTGCATGTTATCAAGCCAGCCTTTGTTGGAATAATAATATTATACCGTTATATTACCTGTGTAAGATCACAGACACTAAACGAGGTCTTACGGGAAAAGGCTAGTTTTATCGGAAAAATGGGTAAAGGAAATGGATTTTAAGGAGGCAGGGACGAAAGACGACACTTTGTCTTCTTAATAACTGCTGTTCCGGTAATAAAATTCGTTCCGAATTGCCTCTGAACCGTCCAAGTTGTTCGAACTAGCTTCTAACACAACAATGATTTCAAAATCCCTTATCTAATTCCTTACCGAGGGCATTCCTTTTTGTGTTAAACGAGAGATTGTACATCCTTCATAGTGCACTAACTTTCTATTTAACACTATTCAGGATTCAACCCTGAAACCCGGAAGTCAGTTGATATTCTAAAGTAGAATAAGTGAAAAGTAAATCTTGTACCTTTCTCGGGACTGTGTGCCACCACGGTTTATTTTCCTTACCTTTTAGCTATAAGAATTTAACACTGCTTTTCTCTAACTGTTGATCGCCAACTGAAATCTATCTCTGTCAGTCGTGAAAAGATATGAGTTGGAGGAGAAGTGTGAACCAGATGATGTTCTCAGATAATAATAATAATAATAAGAAGAAGAAATATAGTTGCAAGCAAAGATGAGCGGGCCCAAGAACCCTGCGCTATTGCAATTTTCATACGTTTTTGAGCACATTATGTCCCCCAAAAAGCTCAAAATGGTGGGAAAAAAACAAAACAATAATCTTTAGGAAAACAAGAGGGCCCTAATAATAATAATAATGATAAGAAGAAGAAGAAGAATCTAATTATAAAGCGATATACAGTAAATGATGCTTTAAGATTTATACTGTAAAAAAAATTATATCTAATATAGAGTGAAAACTTAAACTGAGATGAGGCGAGATAAGATTCTGAAATGAACTGAAAGGAAAAGAGTTTCACTAGCCTGTAATGTATCTTGTACACATTACAAGATGATAAAGGAGATATGTACAGTATACGGTGCAGTATACATATCTGCTTTATCATCTTTTCTTTTATCATCTTTGAAAGAGTGATTACATGAGTAAATGCAGACTTTGTGTCAGCTCATAACAGTTTGATTGTTTTTTTATTACATGTTTGAATCGGTGTGACTCCTCTGCAGTTTTCCTCTGCAGCAGGCTTGTTCTTAGTTTAAAGGCTTAATCTTTATGAGGCAACACGCAGACATACAGTAGGGATTAAGAGCCAACTTTCTGGTTTTCCATCATTATATTTACATTTTTTCAAACCCCTTTTCCTGTTCTAAGCCTCAAACTTTTCTCTCGTAGGGAGATCCGAAAGAAACTAGGCCCATTGTGGCCAACCAACATACGGTACACAAAAATAAATAGATAAAAAAACACCATGAGGTTTAAAGTCATGAGAGAAGCTTGGCCCTCACTTTGACATTTAACTATTTGCAGTTGTGCATCACTTCTCTCTCTCTCTCTCTCTCTCTCTCTCTCTCTCTTAAAAAACCATGAGAGTCCATGTAAGAAATAAAAAGTCAATTATTGCTTATTTTGGCTTCTCCATTTCATTTTTGTTAAGGATCGTTTATTCAAATATCTGAAAAATGTTCATAGATGGTTGAAAATGAAGTCATGATGGTAAAATCGGCCAACAAAATCAGTTTAGTTAACCATGTGGTTGTCATATACCCAGTAGATCGGATTGTCTTTTTGTCCCTCCTGTGGTTTTATGTAAACAGTTATTTCTTAGAGAGAAAAAGCTAGAACTGTTAACCATCCGACATTATTATGGAAGACATTTGATTTGGGGTTACATTAGTTCTACGAATGGAGTAACATCTAAATGTTACACTGTTAGACATTTCACATGTAATGAAAACATGCACATCGATATCTATAATTAACTTGCGACCATTTAAACAAAATGCAAAGTTTAATTTCGTCATGTTAGTTTTTTTTTTTCACGCCTGGATAACAGTTTCCTTCTTTACCCACAAGTCAGTGCACTTAATAATGCTGGTTGTAAACCCAGATAAAATGGGAGGGTTTCATCAGGAGGCGCATCTAGCGTGAAACCTGTGCCAAATCAAATATGATAGGGGCCGGCACTGCCGGTTATCTAACAGCAACAGGAAAAGAAAAACAACAACAACAACAACATCTGCAATGTTGCAATGTCGATCAGTAATATTCCGTTTCGAATTTAATGTGTTTAAGGACTTGAAATCGTGAAAGATATAGTTAAGTGTACCTTGTCCCCATAAACATTTAAGGATTGATTCCAGTGGTCAAGTCAGCTGATAGTCTGATACAGCCATCAACTGTGGAAGCTACAGTACAGTATGTAATGGGTAATCCAGTCCTAACAATAAGTCCTACCATTGCAAGAATACTACAAACATAATGCATCCTCTACTTTTACCACTGCTCCAATCTGCTTATGAAAAAAAAGTGAGCCAAATTAAGCTTGATTGTCAGGAGCTAGAGGCTCTTGGGTTTAACGCAACAACACGTGAGATTCTGGCTTACTGGGCCATGTCGACACAAAGCCCTCCAGGAAAAAGCCTACCATGTAGGAGGCAAAAATCCTGGATCTGCTCTAAGCCCTTGACAAGAGAAGGGCTAAAGCTGTCATGAGCTCTTAGGGTCATCTGACAATTCCAATCACGTTAGACAGTGTTGGTCAGAGGCACGATCGGAGGTAAGAGAGAAGAGCGCATGATTAGCAGCTGCTTCCACAGGCCCGGAAAACCTTTCACCCCTCAGCCGGAGTGATTTGCCAGAATTATCCCAGAGAGATCAGCATCCATTTATTATGATATTGAAAAGCCTTTGATTTAGACAGTAGACATCTTATTGTGTAAATCTCATCCACATCATTCCAGTAAAGAGGCTAATTCTGCACTTATTTAGTAACATGGGTATGTAAAGGGCATTGCTCTGTATGGCTGAACTGCCCCTTAGTCAGAGACAATAATATTAAAGAATTGTCTTATTTTTGCTGTTGTGGCCATGTTTACTATATATGGATGAAAGTATTTGGCCAAACCTGTTAATTATTGAATTCTGGTGTTTCAATCAGGCCCCTTATCCCCAATGAAGGACAAGCTTAATTCTTCAGCATACCAAGACAATGCTACAGTATGTTTCCTACCTTTGAGGAAGGCTCTTTGATATTCCAACATGACGGTGCCCCAGTGCGCAAAGCCAGGACTATAAAGACATGGTTTGATGAGTTTGGTGTTGAAGAACTTGACCGGCCCTAACACAGAGGCTTGACCTGTACATTGACACTGCAACATACTTTATGAATTTAGGTCACTTGTAATTTGAAATAAGTTAACATGTTCATTATCTTCCAACAGCATGTGTTGAGTAGATATGTACTTGAGACTGCCTTATTCAGGTTGTGATGAATGTGGCAATAATTGTTTACTACTGTAATCCAGACATTCTACAGATTTCAAATCAAACATCAAATTTTTATTCGTCACAAACACCACTACCATACACAGTATGAGATGCTTACATGACTATTTGTGACCTAAAATGAATGTAAAATATGAAATCTTGTTGTTTGGTTACAATAAAATAAAATAAAATAGAAAGTAGAAATATCTAAAAATGTTAAAAGTATGAACTGTGTAAATAAACTGTACAAATAAACAAATACATGGTTTGGGTATATAAAAATTATTCTATACATTTATCTATATCATTTATGTATTATTCTATACATTTACACCTGTATTATTTTATTTTATATATTTTATATATTTTATATTTTTATACATTTCCAATTACTTAATTTAAAAAAAAATTATTTTATGGAATTTGATGTCGCTTTATGTTTGTGATTTTTGTGTTTACACAGTTTTACACAGCTTCTTCAGCTTAAATGATGGACCATGTGGAAAGAGACGGATCTAAACGTCTTTTACAGTACGATCAAATTGACAGATGGGTGTGTTAAGCTCAAAACGCAACTAATTACTGATTTAACTGCAATAATGTGTTAAAGCACGGGGTTGTGCGTTTAAAATTGATTAGTGGTAAATTAGGTAAATTACCAGATTTGACAGATTTGTACATATTGATTGATGACACGTAAAATCATGGGGTTGGGGAGGTACAGTATGGGGGCATACAGTAGGGAGCAGGTTTTTTCACTGCAGTTGCTTAATATATCTCCGTACATCCCTGTTTTGTAATTTGTGTGCCAAATTACATTCAGGATGCCTGTTTCAGCTTATTATGCAGATGGAACTCAATCTAACTCTGGTTTGTAAAGCACAATAGAGTTTGAAAGTCTGTTAAAAAACAAACTTAACAACTGCATTCCATTAGAAAGACTTTTAGCTCTGAGAATGAACTACCTCAGCGTACATCTGCTTTTCACACACTATATTTAACACTTACTCATCGTTTATACAGCTTTATCCTATATACAGGGTAATGGGGAGGATGATTCCAGGTGACACTCGGCATCACAGTGCACACTTACTGTACTGTACACCCACGCTCAAAATGTTCCTGGGCAATTTGGGAACATCAATCTCCATGTCTTTGGACTGTGGGAGAAAATCCACCAAGCACAGGGAGAACATGCAAACTCCATGCACACAGACCCGGAGGTGGGAATCGAACCCCCAACCTGGAGGTGCAAAGCGCCAGTGCTGAACACACTTATTTTTTCCCTTTTTTTCTTTACCACATGTAATGTGAAAGCACTGCATATTCTACACAATATATATTATTTTATTCATCACTTAAGTTTCTTTAAAGCTATATTAGCTTACTCATGCAGTTTTAACCTGCTATTAATTGGAAATGGTTTACATACAGTAGAACCAAACACACTTCAGAACTACAGCTGAACAGCATACCTGATCGAGCGTGATCCGAGGCAAGGGTTGGAAACCAGTGCTGCAGAGAGACAACCAGTTAAGAGTTCTAGATCGAACTGATTGCTGAGTCTGCACGAGTATAGGAGGAATTTTCCAATATCTATGTCAATTAGTAGTACCTAGTGGTATAATCTTACGGATGAAAGAGTTCTTTACAGTACAGTAGGTATTCTGGGACTTCAAAATCCATTACAGAGCCCTCTCTGGCATTTAATGGCTCCCTGGAGGACAAACCAAAGACCTGTTAAGGCTTTAAGTCTAAGCTTTTTCTAAGAGTGTATGAGAATTTTTTTTTTTTTAATTATCCAACTCAATTTTAAACACCTAATAGTAACAGCAGTTTTACTGGCCATAGGATCTTTTCAGTTCCCTGAAGAAAGCCCTTAGGTGTTAAAGGTGACAAAATGTTTTGACTATCCAGCACAATTCGTAATGACTGATATTTTTATTTCTTGCCAAATGGTTACAGAACCCTCTGTGTCTGTTAAACGTTTCATAGAGAAACAAGCCAAAAAAGAAAAACATTTTAGAACCTACAGTATACTGTAGATACTGCATATTGTAAGGTACATTTCACCTTTACAGTTCCTTAACAAGACACTTTGGTGCTCTGTCCAAAGCATCCGTGGACAATGCAGGTTTTCTTTTTCATGAAACATTCAAGATTATCCAATCCTTTGCCACTACCATTAAATATTTAATATTTGTAAATTGGCAGTTGTGAATGGCCAAACTAATGCAGGCTTAGCACAGTCCACATGTCCTATTCCTCTGAGCACAACATCCGCTCCGCTTTCCATGGCATGAGACACCTGATGCTGTAAGTCTGACAGGAGTGACTAAGAGTGACCTTAAACTAAGCATGCAACACAACCCACACACCCTCACCCCCTTCCTAATGACTCTTTATCAGAACGAGTGGGTGGGAAACAAAGACTGGCCAGCCGACCATCAAAGTGTAGAAATAATCTGTCCTCCATTTTAACTGGGAAACACAGTTGTGAGGGTCTGGGCAATAGTTATAAAAAAAATACATACAGTAGAACATGAAATTAACCATGTAGTGCAATTAAAAAAAAAGTTTGTCCTATCATTGATACAGTAGATCGCAAGTTATAATCACAAATATGTCACAGTTATCCATAGTCGAGGAAATTTTAAAAAGCTTTCACTCTTCTTGGAAGGCTGTCCACAAGATTATTGAGTGTTTCTGTTGGAATTCCTGCCCATTCATTCTGTAGAGCATTTATAAAGTCAGGCACTGTTTGTTTTACAAGAAGTCCTCCATTACACTCTCTGTTCTAGTTCATTCCAAAGGTGCTCGATGGGGTTGAGGTCAGTCAAGTTCTTCCACACCAAACTCATCTTACCATGTCTTTATAGTCCTTGCTTTGTGCACTGGGACACAGTCACATGGGAATGGAAAAGGGCCTTCCCCAACCTGTTGCCACAAAGTTTGAAACAGAAAATTGTTCAAGATGTCTTAGTATGCTGAAGCATTAGGATTGTCCGTCTCTAGAGATAAGGGGCCGGATCGAAACACCTGAAGTCAGCATTTAACAGGTTTGGCCAAATACAGTACTTTTGTCCATATAGTGTACCTGTCTAATGTCAGCTAGATTTTTTTTCCACATTAATGAACTTAGTGGAAACTATTGAAAAAAGGTGAGTACTGTAGGTCACATGTTTAATGGAGGAAAATCAAGTTGAGACAACCCCTACATTCGATAGTTATAAGTTATATAAGACTAACATATGCCAATGTTTGAAGAATGACAGAAAGAGAGAGAAGAAAGGCGGTCGAGCAACAAAGAGAAAGCAAGAACGAGGTAGACGTTTCTGGATATCCTTAAGGTTTTTAGGAACCTACTTCCTCACTAACCGAGTAGCAGTTCGTGTTTTGCTGATAAAACCTGTCATAGCTGTAAGATGGCTTGTCAGGGTTTCAGATCCTTAATAAATATGTCATAAGATGTCTGTAGCAGTGACTGACAACTTCCCCGTGTTTGAATACAATCCACAATCGGGAATCTTAAAGCAAAAGCAGTGGGGTTGAGAGAAACTACGATAGTAAAATGTGTACGGAAAAATCTTGTACTGATGGAAGAACTGCTAGTATTGTGGAGAAAGTGAATGCCTTTTTCTTTGATAAATGTGATACAGGCCTCCTACAAGCAGCATAATCCTGCTCATATAACTGCTGCAATAATGAGTGGCCTTTACACCCTTTTGGAGCTTTAATGGTGGAGGTGGTGATTCAGTACAGTACACTGTGTGTGTCTGAATATATGTGTGTACAATGTCATTTCAGGAGATAGAATGAATTGCGTATTTCAGGGTACCACAATCTATATATATATATATATATATATATATATATATATACACACACACACACACACACA
>JAQMYK010000008.1:8551970-8562141 GCA_030014345.1 Clarias buthupogon
TTGTTTATCGTATCGCAAATCGCAATTTTGACCTTAATAATCGCAATGTGACATTTTTCCCAAATCGTGCAGCCCTAGTGTCTGACAAAGATATTTAAATTTGATTGTTAGATTAGGTTATGATATTACAGTAGGTACGACTGTGTGTCAACCATGTTTTATTGTTTACTTTCACAGACTGAATATCAGAATCGAAATGAATCCTGGTGTTATATATGGGAAAAACCTTACATAACATATACTTCTGTTTTGCATGACTGTATTTCTGTGCTGACAGAGGAGACTCCTTTGAAAAATCCTTCTAAAATAAGAATCAACAAGATTCACAGTAATGCCTATATCATCATAACATCATTTTTAAAACTTGTTTATTATTAGACTTGGACTTGGATCATCCACCGTACATGCCAGTGAAAATGACCTCTTATTACATTTAAGCACGATTTAGCTTTCAGCCCAGAATACAGTCAGAGCTGCTGTAATAGAAACTGAATCAACACATTCTGACTAATCAGATTTGAGATTTCAGCAGCACTGAAGGGATAAAAATCTGAATAAATGATCGAAGCCAATACAAGTGCAGATGCTTCTAGACACGTCTGCTGCATGATAAGTAGTTAACCACGCTCTGTGGCTTGTATAGAAATGCTGTGCAGGCAGATTTAGCCATGATAAAGGTTTTAAGAGGAAAATGTGACTTTGAAGGGGGATTCGTTTTTGGGAGCTCAGTGTCGGAGCTACAGTAACAAGGACTGTGTATGAATCAAATCGTCGTCGTGGCTGTAGGAGCGTTTCTACAGAAACGTCTAGACTTTTAGAGTTATGATATTATCTGCCATTGAAGTGGTACAAACTGCATCTTCTGGAGATTTTGAGTTTCTGAGGTTAAGAAGAGGGTGTTTCATTGTGGTGAAGTCATAAAGTAGTTATGTAGCATACCGTAGGTTTGCATTTTCGCCTTGCACCTCCAGGGTACGGGTTCTGATTAACTGGATTTATAACTAGCTACAGTATATGGGGAAAATATAAGGACTATTAAGGTTATTTGTGTTTGTTACATTCCTAGTGTGTAGGACTTGGATGGGTTGAGGGTTGAGAGCGGGGGTGTTAGGCGTGGCGGGCTCATGGGTTTCCGGACGGCGAGAAGTTTGGTAAAAGACTGTCCTTGTGACTGAATCTTTTTGAGTTATAGGAGCCACGACGACGATTTGATTCATCAAACCTCAGCATTGTCATCCTTCTCAGCCATGATGAACAACCTCCCAGACTCCCAAAGCTGATTAAAAAATCAAAGAGCTGGAAAACCAGCCTGAACAAGCTCACTGCACTGCGCTGATAAAATTACAAAGACACAGCATATAGAGAATCAAACTATGGTTTGAAATGGAAAACCGCGGCAGTCCACTTAAATCTATCCAGGTCAGGATAGCTTACGGGTAGTTGACTTTCTTGAAGCCAAAAATAGCTTAGCCATCAAAAGAAAAGGTTCAGTCGACTTTAATGTTGCATAAAAACCAGTTCAGGGCAGTCAGATAGTGGTCCATAAAAAAAGGACAGAACAAGGAGATGCTTTAGCCCCTTACTCTAGACCTCACCTATCTGTAGGGCGCATACCGTGTAGGATTTGGTCTTTGGACATGCTGAGCAAAACAAATAAATAAATAAAGAATGAAAAATAAAGGAAGCCTTCATATGTTTCGCTACCCAATGTATCAGCCATTCTCCTAGCATGGTGAAGATGAAAGAAGATTTTTTTCTTTTTTTATTTTCAAGCATGGTAATGGCTTGAAAAAGGCAGAAAGATGTTATCATGATGGTGCAAAGTCCAACAAAAATCAATGTTCTGTTCTCTGCTGGAAATTTCTCTTTAGTGCAGGTGACTGAAATCCTGGGCATCCTGCTGGTTGGCATGATATAAAATTTCAACTGCACTACAACTGTTTCCAAAATCAATTTTACCCTCATGTGAGGTCTTGTACAGATTTGGTATGAGGGAAAAGCTATTCCTGAGTTTAAGCTATATTCTGATCATTCTGTGGTCTATTGTCTCCTTTTGTATAGTTACTGTATCTATTAAAACAGACCAAAACAAGATTAAACCAAGCTCTTAATACTGGCTAAACTTTCCCTCCCATTCTCATAACACTGTACATCTGTAAAGCATTACAGAATCTGTTATGAATGTTATGAAGCGTCAAGTCAAACATGGATTTGTGATGAAATTTCTCATGAAATTGATTTAGATTTACAGAAGACATCAAGAACAGTACGGTGATGAGACTCCTAGCTGCAGTAAAATATTTGAATGGTGCAATTGTTTTACAGGCCGTATGTCTGTGGATGACGATCCTGGGTCGAGGTGGTTGGGAGCCCTATGTAGTCGTTCCCGTCCCCTATGCAGATCATTCACCGAGTGGAACACCTGATTCTTGAAAATCAACAGATAAGTTGTCACCAACTTGCGGAAGAGGCGCATCAGTCTGGGGGAAATGTATGTACAGTCATTCATAAACACCACTTTTACATTACAAATACTCAGCTGAGAGTTATTGCAACATTCCCCATAAATACCTGACCTTGCTTCAAGCCATTTCTCAAAAAGCTAGGGTTTCAGACGAGAGGCAGGATGTCGGATCATGGCTTCGGCTCACTGAGAAAATTTTCTACCTTGATGGTATCCAAGAAGTAATGAAAGTCTGGGATAAGTGCATTAGTGTAGCAGGGGATTATATAAAGGAAAAAATAAAGGGAGTTTTTACTCTCATAGCTGTGTTTTGTTGTTTTGCACATGGATATTCAAGGCATTCAATGTATGTCTCAAGCTTCTTAAATGAGTTCTACCTGGAATCAACATCAAACATCAAAGAACACCAAAGTCCTAATAACTGTAAAGGGTTCTGGAATTAACTTTTAAATAAGAATCGGATCATCAAAGTTTACCCCATTGTCCTATGACCTCTACATATTAAACACAATCCAGACTTGATGAAAACAGGGCATTACATGTTTTGATCCTCCTTGGTGGCATATTTCTTTTCTCTCTAGTGCACATGTCTATCTTCAATGTTGTTGTTAGTCTTTTCTCTGCTCCATTCAAGGGGTTGCCACAGCAGACCATCTGATCCGCACACAACTTGGCACACAGGTTTTTACACCGGAAGTCCTTCCTGCTGCAGCCCTCCCATTTTATCTGGGCTTGTGACTGGCACTTCATCCATTGGCTGGGACTGAGGCATTGGGAACATGGCTGGCGAGAAACCTACCACCGAGCCACCAATGCCCTAAAAAACTATCTTCAATAAAATAAAAAAATTAGTTATTTAGACTTGATAAAGACATTAGCGTAGGCTAATTGGCAATTCTAAATTGGCGGTATTGTGTGAGCGAGTACGTGAGTGTGCTTGTGCACTGCAATGGACCGGCCCCTTGTCTTGTGTGTATCCTTGCCTTCTGCCCCGAGTCCCCTGGGACAGGCTCCAGGCCCCCCATGACCCTGCACAGGATAAACTATACGGAGAATGAGTGAGTATTTAGACATGGTTCTAATAAATCAATTCCAGCAATTATTTGCTGGAAATGTAAGATTCTTCTCATTTGCTATTTTGTACTGAAAGCAGTTGTGAAAACAATGAATAATACATAGACAACGTTTGCATCACAAGTCTAATTGGCCAAGTGTCTTTTTTTTTTAAACCATGCCTACTTTTCTATTCATTATTATTTTAGTGAAGCAGAAGAAGGCTTTATTGTCATTATACAGAGTACATCATCATTCATATCTGTTCTTACTGTAAATAGTTTTCACTGAACCATGACAACCAGCTTGTCCTAAATAAATATGAGCACATTTTATATTCATTACAAAGATTGCAAAGTACAGTTGACATAATACAAATATGAGACTCACTCACTGACAATGATTGTATATGTGCTCATTCATGCAATTATATCATCAGTCAATCATATGGCAGAAGTGGGATGAATAAAAGTGGGAAGCTTGCGGGAGTGTTCATTAGAATGGGAAAATAACTCTTAGTGACACTGACTTTGGCATGGTTATTTGTGTCAAATAGGTTGATTTAAGTATTTCAGACCTGGGATTCGCACACCTCTAGAGTTTATACCAAATGGCGCCAAAAACCATGAAAGGGGCTGTCGAGTGGGTGGAAAAACCTTGTTTGAAATGTATGAAAGAAGTAAAATCAGCATAGGCAAACTACTGTAGTTTAAGCTGTATTGTAACTCAAATAACCACTCTTTGCAACCATGTTGAGCAGAACAGCATCTCAGAACTTTATAAGGCTCTCTATATCCTGCAAAGAATGCAGTGGTATAATGAGAATGCTTAAAGATCATAGACTGTAGAAAAAGAACTTGACACACTGTCCGTCACATCACCCGTAGGTTTCTGGAGAGAAGTTTTGAAGCTCAAATGTGGGAGCCCTGATCATGACCATCTTGGAAGGAGCTGACTCCGCCTAAGCACTGGTTAATCCAAAAATGAGCAAATGGGAAGAATAAATATAGTGCTAGCTGTTGGTTGTAACGTGCCTACGTACCTCAGTTACCACAAGTTAGCTAGCTTAGCTTTATCCTAGCTAAAATGTTAAGGCGGCTAACGTTAATTTTATAAATGAACTATTTATGTAATTAAATAATGAATGATACTTAATAAAATTTTATTGAACTCCGTCCTGCGTCGACTTTTACATCGCTTGTTGGAAGTTAAACTACAATGATTCCAGTAAGTTGGTTAGATAAAGTGATGCATAGCAGGCAGCTAGTGGTTTGTACGCTAATCGGTCAGCCCACAAACTATGCATATTTTTTATGGCTCAATATAATTTTAACCAAAATAAAAAATTTTACTCGATTTTAGTTCCGCATTTTAGAACTGTAAGTTTTTTGTCTTTATACAGCTTTAAAAAAAGCTGATAAGTTAAATTGAGCGATACTTTTGCAGTAATAATATTTAGCTTGTGCCCACTTTAACAAACCAAACCGTTCAAGGGAACCTTTTTTCTTGCAGCGAAATACAGGTTTATGTCCTGTTTGAAGATGAACCACTTCCCACAGCCAGGCACCTCCTCTAGTTCATGTGTTTTTAATATTCATTAATAAAACTAATAAAAAGCAAGAATAATATTAAGCATGTGCCCACTTTAAAAAACCAAACCGTTGAAGGGAGCCCTTAGGGTGGCAATGCTCTGAACAGCCACCCCGCCACACCCACACCCACACACACGGGTGCTCAGTGACTTTAAGTGTTTCCCCACTTGAGTTTTCGGTTTCCTCCGAGTAATACCCATCATTAGAATGAGAGGCCGAAAATAAAAATCACCCCATACGTACGTTCGAGACAAGATAATACAGCCACTGTGAGCAGTGATTAATCCTGGCTGTTCAGCCTCCTGGCTCTATCAAATGAGGTAGGAGATGTTGTATTCGTTGCGGCGTATTTTCTTCCCCGCACAAGAAACTTTAACATTTTAGCATGGTGATGAATGGCATGCACACTTTTGCGTTTTTTAAGCTTGCAGGTGGCCCCTTGAGCAGACTGAGAGAGTAAGAATGAAATGCCATGTTGCTTGTGAGGCTTAGTAAGCATGCTGGGAAACCATCTGGTGAATGTGAGCTCTGCTGCTGAGCGTAAACACTATGTACTGTACACAAGGAGCCAGAGCTTTCGATATGTAGGTCGCCAAGTTCAAAGTTCTGAACAGGATCTGTATGTGTAGACAGACAAGCAGGTGAATTCGATCATGGATTTTGCAATTTAAGCCCCGGTATTTTCTAGTCATGCATTTTTTTATATAGTGAAAAGTAAGAGATACCGGCTGCTGATTGCTGAGGATGCTGTAGTCCGCTATAGGATTAGTGTCAGATTCAATGCGTTCTCATTACATAGCTCACTGAGATGCATCACATCAATCAGATCCTATCATGCCATCATCCCCTGGAGACTCCGCAGTGAGAGCGTGTGAGATTCTGCTTCAAGCCGAGATGACGAGGGTGGATGGCATGGCGTCAAAAAGTACTCTGGCACGCTGTAAATCCTCATGTCCGTCATTCAGGTAGTAGACGATTAATGAGAGGTTCTCCTCTTTCTGATTGTGCTCCAGTCTTCAGTCCATCTGCTTGCTTAAATTACATTATAATCCGAAAAAAAAAAATACCCAAACACACCTAAGGGTTGTTTTTCTCTTTAGGGGAACTCTAGAAGGTTCAATGAGGAATACGTACGTTAGATATTTTTACGCAGATGTTCCAACAATTTTGGAAAGCCAGACTTAACTACCCATTGAACCTGCACTGTTGGCTCTGATACTTTGGATAAGTGGAACAAACCGTTTATGAGCCCAGAAGTGGTTCAATGAATCACTTTTACGAATGGTGGTGTGAGCTTGGCTACATCCAAATTCCTGTTGTGGTCAAGACATCAAGTTATTTGAATGTTCAACGTGTACTTCTTATTTAAAGATTGATGATGTTGTGGAGAAGGGTTGTTATGTTCAGCAGCTGAGGCAAAACAGACATACCCACATAGTTACTTATGAAACCAGCCTTTTATAGGACTGAAGCGCTGTTTTAGCTCATTTACAGGCAGTCTTGAATCTCACGACAGCCTGCGTGACCAAAAAACGGATTGGTCAATGAATGGCTTAACATTTATGATATTCTTATGTAATGCAACAACAAAGTGCTGCTCTTTACTGATGAACATGTCTACCATTTTGCACACCTGCTTGCACAAAAATAACGTACAGAACTGTGCAAACCTTCCACGTTTTGGAAGGAAATCTTGTGAAATTCATGTGAAAGCATGGACCCTTCCCAAACAAGCCCAGCGTGGGTCATGGGGACAAAGTCAAGTATTTGAAACAAGCATGAAAATAAAACAGGTTTGAAACAGTAATATATGGAACCTCTTTAGATGTGTATTTTGGATAACTGGTTAAAAGTGGAGCTTCAGCACCTAATTCACTTCTGGGTTGAGAATTCAATAGTGCTGTTTGTGTGATTCATTGTTATAACAGTGTGTTGTATTTAATGTAACATGTCAGATACACTATATTGCCAAAAGTATTCGCACGTTTAACATCACATGCATATGATCTTGAGTAAAATGAAATTCTTAATCTATAGGGTTTAATATGATGTTGGCCCACCCTTTACAGCTATAACAGCTTCAACTCTTCTGAGAAGGCTTTCCACAATGTTTAGGAGTGTGTTTATGGGAATTTTCGCCCATTCTTCCAGCAGCGCATTTGTGAGGTCAGACACTGATGTTGGACAAGAAGGCCTGGCTCAGAGTCTCCGCTCTAATTCATCCCAAAGGTGTTCTATCAGGTTGAGGTCAGGACTGTGCTGGCCAGGCAAGTTCTTCCACACCAAACTCGCTCATGCATGTCTTTATGGACCTTGTGCACTGGTGTGCAGTCATGTTGGAACCGGAAGGGGCCGTCCTCAAACAGCTCCCGCTAAAATTGGGAACATGAAATTGTCCAAAATGTTTTGGTATGCTGAACTATTAAGAGTTCCTTTTAAAAGTCGAGCCCAAATCCTGAAAAACAACCCCACACCAGGTCCAATGGGAATGGGAATAGAAGCCATGGTAATCACCGTTGGCCTCCATGGTCCCTAGTTGAACTACAGTGGTTCCAAGATGATTTGATTTATTCTAATAAGTGATAAACAGGATACAAGTTGTATAAAATATAATAGGTTTGAAATAAACATTATATAAAATCAACAGTTAAACAGAATAGGGCACTGGTGGCCTAGTGCGGAAGGCCCGGGTTCGATTCCCAGCCAGTGCCCAAACCCCAACCAATGGATGCAGTGCCGGTCCCAAACCTGGATAAAATGGGAGGGTTGTGTCAGGAAGGGCATCCGGCGTAAGTCCTGTGCTAAGTTTGTATTTGTATGTGCGGACCGGGTGGTACGCTGGGGCGGAGCAGCCTAAACACCAACAACAACAAAAGTTAAACAGAATCACATTCTGCTCTTAAAAAGTGGCCAGGTTAAAGTGATAGAAGCTTCTGTTACAGCGTGTCAGTCACTTCTGCCTTCGCTCCCTACTGATTATTAATAGGAAGAATGGAAGGGAAGAGATAATGAGTAGCTCTAGGTATTCTGTGTGTATGAGTTAGAAGGAAGAACAAAAATGTGTGCATTGAGAAAAAGATTGAAAGAGAGAGAGAGCAAGAAAACGTCTATGAACCAGAACTATTGTGATGGTTGCTGTTACAAGGGTAATTCTGAAAAAAAAAGAAGAAAAAAAATAATAATAATAATTTGTCCTATGATTTGAGGATTCAGCAGTACTGTAAAGATTATTTTGAAACAGAACCCAATAGTGCATGGGGTCAAGACACGGTTGAATCTAATGGAGACAAAATTGAAATCATGATACACACACGATGACTGAAATATGTAGTGACAAAGAGCAATGGCTGCCAGACATATCATGCCACACGCCGTCCTTATCCCCTGACAACAGCAGTGCCTATACAGTAGCTGACAATCGTCCTGCTCCTGATCCTAACCTTTGACCTTACCCATAATCTGAACTCACGTTGCTGCAGAAGGAAAAAAATTAAATAAAAGTCCACACCGAACCTTGACCTTGAGCCACCTCTGCATGGGTGCACTTTAAAAAGTGGCAGCATTAATGGTGATGAATTGGAGGTGACGCAGGTTGTTGAGATAGCACCGAGAGTCTATCTATTTCATTCCTGCATTCTCATGGTGTGGAGGCGTAATTAATAATGTTCCTGATCCACAGTACACCCCTGTTTAATCCATTCAATTCCCATGAGTCCTTTGGAACAGTGTATGCATGGCTATGTGTGGGTTAAACGTGTCACTTGGTGTGTGTGACTAAGCGAGCGCTTGTACTCCTCTTACTCTTAATGTAGTGTAGGTGGATGCATTAATATATTGATATAATCTCTATTGTTTGTCATGGAAATGGATATCAGCAATTAGAGCTGTCCGTGCTAAGGTGCAAATTTACATTAATGACTGTAATTGTTTAAAGCAATAAAAGCTCTTAATGCATTTAATGCTTATTTGCTATGAGTCTATCGATCATTTAGGATAAATGACAATATATAAAAAGGCAGAAGTTTAGAACTTAAGCTTTTAGCGCAGCAGTTAGTGTATAAAGTAATTAAACAATGACTGGTAAACTTAAACGTCTCGGCAAACACCATGCCTCATACTGCTTCTGTTTACTATGTTCTGTTCATCCTGAAACGCTGGATGAACCTATTTCTTGCAGTGAGACTTTTCAGAAAGTGTCAAGTTCCTCACTCATTTATCGTCTATACCGCTTTATCCTGTATGCAGGGTCGCAGGGCGGCCGGAAGCATATCCCAGGAGACAGGGTGCCAACCCATTGTAGGGCATACAGTACTCACACACTAAGGGCAAGGTTATTATGTGGGAGAGGTTATTATGTGAGTATAGGAGAGCACAAGTCTAAGTGGACTTCCATGAAATGCGGAGTCCCACAAAGATCAATTCTTGCACCACTCCTGTTTAGCCTGTATATGTTCCCATAAAGGCAGATAATGAGAAAGAACCAAATTGCCTATCACAGCACAGCTTTACCTAGCCTTATCTCCAAATGATTATAGCCCCATAGACTCATTCTGCCAATGCATTGATGAAATTAACAGTTGGATGTGGCAAAATTTTCAGTCATTGCATTTGGAAACAAAGATGAAGCTCTGAAGGTGAATGCATCCCTTCACTCTAGGGGTCAGATAACTAAAAATCAAGTCAAGAATCTTGGGTTGATTCTGGAGACAGACCTTAGTTTTAGTTTTACTGTCAAAGCAGTAACTAAATCAGCATACTATCATCTCAAAAACATTACAAGAATGAGATGTTTTGTTTCCAATCAAGACTTGGAGAAACTTGTCCATGCCTTTATCACCAGCAGGGTGAATTATTGTACTGTAATGGTCTCCTCACCGGCCTTCCGAAGAAGACCATTAGACAGCTGCAGCTCACCCAGAACGCAGTGTAAGTCCTCAGGTCCTTACACTGGCTTCCTGTAACATTTAGGATAGGTTTTAAAGTACTTTTCTTGTTTATAAATCACTTAATGGCCTAGGACCTAAATACATTACAGATATGCTCACTGAATATAAACCTAACA
>JAQMYK010000008.1:8573995-8589340 GCA_030014345.1 Clarias buthupogon
ATATTGCCCAGCAACCCTACTCGAAAGGCTCAATATTATCACAAGTGGCCCCATCAATTATAAAAAAATTAGCTTAAAAAATCTACCAAAAAAAACATTAAATTTCACAATTAATTGCACAAAAATCTGAATTGCAAATATGGATCTGTGCAATTACTTAATGAAAAAAGCTGCAATTTATTACAGGTGATGTACGCATAGTCAGGAACTGATGTAGTTTGTTAATCATTTAAGTGTCTTTTTTTTATATTTGATGTAATAAATATTTGTAAACATTTCAATAAGATAATTTGTGCCATTACTGCATTTGCTGTTAGACTGGATAAATAGGATTGAATACAAAATTGGACACTTACTACTGTAGTTACATCTGACGTTTTAAATCATAATATGTGTCAAAATTATTGCAATGTGATTTAAAATGCAGCCTTACATGTAACTCAGATAATACGGGAATGTTATGCAGTACTAGAAACTGGGAAACATTATACCTGTTCTATTATACATACACATTTAATAATACCGTTATACTGTAATGCTCTCTGTGCAAGAGTTCACGACTGAGAGTACTGAACTTGTGTGTTACACTGCAGCACTGCAAGTGTATCAAAGTCAGGCGAGCTAATCGAAAGAGCCCATGTCACTGTCACATCCAACTTGGAACCTACAGTGACCCTGATCCTTGTGTCCTACAAATACGTGCTAGCGAATGGTTTAATTGGGTTCACTTATTTCATTTCAAATAATATACTGTAGGCACAAAGCTTAGTTTAGATCAAAGGCAACTGAGCTTGCATGCATTATATTGCTGTATTTGATCACTTAAAGGTTGTTAATCCATTGAGATATTCACATCTGTGCCCTGTAGCAGTTTGAAAATTTGGAATTTTACCAAAGACAGAGTGCAAGCTGTTTCAGTATGCTACAGACCAAAATGCATGTATTATGCATATGCTGGTTAAATGATGGGCACACACTGCCTCTGACCTCAAGGTCGAGAACCAATGTTGCATGGTATAATTTGAAAAAAGAGCAGATCGATCCCAATCTTGACTGGGGGGGAGGTTGAGATGGTCATAGACGAAAGCAGGATAAGATTGCTTTGACGCTTGTAATGGACAGAACATGCATTTCTGCTATTTGGTCATGAGGAAAATCAGTTTAATGACAGACAGGTGTAGTGGCGGATCTAAATGTAAAGGAGAGAGTGCCACATGCATTTAATTCCCAGGGAAAAAAATTCAATTGACTAAAGTTTTATTTATTTATTTATATATTTTTATTAACTGATTATTGGTACTGTCTGAGTAGGAACTTATACATTAGGGCCTATACAATATTATTATAATAATTAGTTGACAATTTTTTTATATTATTTATTTATTAATTATTATTTTTTCATTTTTTTATATTATTATTATTATTATTATTATTATTTTGGATTATGTAACTAAAAAGTTCTAAACAAACAGCAAATCATTTGCTCCTACCACATCGGACGCTGTGCTGACTGACAATGTGTGAATATTTTAGAGCGCAATCTATATAAACCTATGAATTTTAAATAAAATTTTTTTGGCGATATGTAACTGATTTTGATTTGTCCCTCATCACTACATCTGAGACATCTCCGGTTTGTTACAAGGAGTATTGACATTTGCTACACTAATAACTGAAGCTAAACAATACGCTATTCATTTTATTCTTTAATACATCCCACATACACACTTGTTCATCACCTCTCCATTAGTAAAATGAAAGTCGATGACATTTTTGCATTTTTATAAACTTCATCACAGATGGTGTACCCTTCTGCCATTATGCCCCAATCATATTCATGGCTGTGTTATTGCATTATAGCATGTTAAAATGGAAATTCATACCAATGCCTGGCAGCATTGTGCTCAGGTTCAGCTGCCCATGTTTTTTTTTTTTCTCAGACTTTAAATTTGGAAAAGAGGAAGAGAGGGAGAGGGAGAGGAAGCGAGACTAAAGATTTTATGAATGCAGGAACAATATACAAAGTTAGAGTTCCTAAAGAGCTCTTTGGATGGTTCTTCACTGGAATAATAATTCATCACACAGTTGAACTACAAACAACAGTCTGTTCCATATATCTCTTTGGAGCACTTAAACACGCCTTCAGAGGTTATTGCAAGAATGCTCTCAGTTTTCTCCAGCCAGATCTTTCATTTATATATACAGTACAGTACATATGTGTGTGTGTGTGTGCGTGTGTGTGTGTGTGGATATCTTTGCATAGATATTGTTAATGATGTTTCAAAAGCTGGCACAAGCTCTGAATTGTCATCCTTATGCTGCAATATCTGACAGACTACTATTGTTTTTTGTTCATTAGGAAGTTGCATTAGCCCTCAGAATTCTTTGCTGTATGGCAATTTGCGCTGCCATATTATGCAACAAATATAGCTAAATAAATAAATAGTTCAAGCATTGGTTAAATTATGGACATACACAGGAAAATATAGGATAGTATGTTAAAATTGTATTTTGTAGTGTATTTAGTACAAAACACTGTCTGGTCATGCAAAATATGATTCTTTTTAATATTAAACATTAAAAATTTTGAAAGCCCACTCTAATTAATATGAGTGTGTTGGACACAACACTAAAAATTAAATAATAAAAATCTAACAAAATTCTAGAAATCATGTTTATATGGACAGAATTGCATTTATAAATAATGGTATGGTAAAATCTGTGACCCCATTCTCATCATCTTGTGGGGTCGTGACCTCAAGGTCGAGACCCAATGATGCATGGTGTATTATGTAAAAAAAAGATCAAATCAATCCCAATCTTGTTTGAGGTTGTCGTTGTGTGAAGATGGTCAAATGATAAAGCAGGACATGATTTCTTTCACACTTATATACAGAACATGCAGAACAAATAGGACACAACTCAAACAAGACAGTTTAAACTTATTAAGTGCAGCATTGAATTAATATGTTTCTTATTAGATAAAAAAAAAATTCCACTGGTGGAAAGGCGCAATGAAGGATCTAAATGTAAATGGAATGAGAGTGTACCACTTTCATGAGGACGTATTTATATTCTTGGCAACCTAATTCAATTGAATTCATTTACCTAAATGAATTGGTTTCATAATGACTATTTGTACCATCTCAGATACTTTCAATTTGTTATAAGGAGATTTGCTACATTATCAACTAATGCTGTGCATAAGAATATTCTGTCTAGTTTATTCTTGGATACATCCCACACGCACACACACACACACACACACACACACTTGTTCATTACTTATCCATGAGTCAATTTATAATCAGTAAAATTATACATTCTTATAGATTTCAACACAGATGGTGAACCCTTCTCTGATTATGTTCTTACCACATTCACTGTGTTATTGCATTATAGCATGTCAAAAATACATTTAAACATTTATATTTGTACATTTACTGTACTAAAATTCTATAAAAGGCTATGAGGCTTGTGCTTGGGTTCAGCTGCCCGTGGATTAGTTTTTTTTTTCTCCAAAAGAGTCAAAACAGAGAGAGAGAGAGAGAGAGAGAGAGAGAGAGAGAGAGAGAGAGACTAAATATTTTATAAATGCCCCAATAAAACAATATATGATAGAGTTCCTAATGAGTTCTTTGGATAGCTAATGATCCTGGATTCTAAAGGAAGTCTGTTGGGAATTCTAGAAAGCTAAAAGGAGAACTGCAAAAATCTTTAATTTGCACAAAGAAAGAAAGAAAGAAAGAAAGAAAGAAAGAAAGAATACAGAGAGCCAACCGAGGACCTTTAAACGATGAAAGACAAATATGCCCCAGAAGCTTACAAACTGGACCTACTGTAAAAAAAATAAATAAATAAATAAAATAAAAATCCAAGGACTTACATAAATCCTGATTGCTAAATGCATAATTAACAGAACTATAAATTAATTGCTGATCTCCTATCTATCTATACATGTTAGTATAGCAAATGAAACTGACCTACAGAAAACAGTCCATTCTCTGTGGATCACTTACAGTAAACATGTATCCTGGTGTTCCTGGAAGAATGCTCTCAGGTTCCTCCTGCCAGATCCTTTAGACATACAGTAGTTTTTGCAAGAACCATATTCTCAAGCACATTTGCAAAACCCATCTAGCACCATGATGAAACTGTCTCTCATGAAGACCATCCAAAGAAAGCAAGACCAAAACTTATCTCTGCTGCAGAGAAGTTCATTTAGAGTTACCAGCCTCAGAAATCACCAATTAACAAACAGCACGTCAGATTAGAGCTGTATATGAAATGAAGCTTTACAAATCATGAGTAGCAGATGCACCTCACTATCTGCTGTTCAAATGAGATTATTGCATATTTTGGATGCATTCAGCATTGTTTTTTTTTTTAATGAAATTAAAAGTAAAAAAAAAATGCATTCAATATTTGAAAATGTGTGTGTGTGTGTGTGTGTGTGTGTGTGTGTGTAATTCTGTGCATAGATAGTACTACATATGTATGGTTCAAAAACTGGATGCTTCCTGCTTTATTTACTGACAGGAGTCTCTGGCAGACTTGACACTAATCAAAACAGAAAGAAAGTTTTTTTTTTTTTTGTAAATTCCAGTCGCATTATTTGAGGTAGAGCTAAAATCTCAGACTCACCTGAGGACGCAGAAGGAAATGCATGGTCGCTGAAATGTCGTCCTGATGTCTCACGCCTGAAGGAACGCCGAGAGGGACCTACAGAAGCTCCCTAAAGATAGAAATCATGCGTGTTTCCTCGTCCTTCCTCACTTCCACATGTGCACACGAATGTTTAAAGAATTGCGATAATGCTGATGGGTTACGAAAAGCGATTGCTGCTCTCAGGGTTAGTTTTGGGAAGCGGTGTGCACACCAGATTACATATTAATGAACGCGTAATTGTATTTCTTACTCCGGTTATAAGGGAATCCCCGATCTCCCCGGTCTCCAAATCCTCAGTGACCGTGCATGCATATGTGTGCGCTTATAACCGCTCAGTCTTGTCCGTCACAATCCCTTGGATACCCCACAGAAAAAGAAAAAGAAAAAACGCGTCGGTTTGTTTTCTTAAATCCTGCAGCAAAAGAATAAACTTTTCCTTTTCATGCATCCGGTCTCGTTCCGCTCGCGCTTCTTTCTCGTTTCTGTCTTGTCTCTAAATGAACATTTCCCACAAGCTGCGTTCTCCGTGCACGGACCGCTTTGCGCTCTGTCAGTCTCTCCAGAACTACTAGCGTTTCACTAATACGTGAGAGTGACGAAGCACTGCGTGGATCCGAGAGGGAAAAAAGAAAAAAAAAGCACGCACTCATAAAGAAACAGAGAGGTTGCGCGGGTAGAGCAAGTAAACCGCGGAATCCGTGAAACCCTCAGTGGTTAAACCCTCGCGCGCCTCGTTAGAATGACCGGTCCTGCTGTCTCGCGCACTCACGCGCTCCAGTGACCGCGCTGTACAGTTGGAAAGCTCACGCGGCTTTTTGCTCGCGGTAACATTGCTCGTTTACGTCTCGCATACGCAATGCACCGTGTCCCACCATACAAGACGTGCTCATTGTGACTTTAAAGTGAATCTTTAAACGCAATGAAAAACAACAACAACAACGATAATAATAATAATAATAATAATACGCAATCAAAATATCAAATACAAACCTGCAATTTAAAATAAATATGCGCAATTACAATTAAAGGAACTAAATGAGCTATTACTATTACAATCCATGCAAATTTAATTAGGCTATCCTAATTATACCAAGCACGTATTAATATAATCAGATCTTTTGAGAGCAACTATAACACGCCAAATCATTACGTAACCTTTTCACTTTCAAGCAATCAAACATTCTGCAACTGCACCCCATATACAGTATAAAACCTCTAATGACTTCTTAATGCATCGTTATTGAGGATGCACAGCCTGCCTACGGTGACCAACTTTGCTTTACACTGACTAAACTGCAATTCTAGTGGGTTATGTGAAGAACGAAGTATGCCAACCAGGATATGTCAAACTATGCAGACACAATGTAGAATGCAGTCGGGACAACACGCCACTGTAAAGACCAAAAGGACTAAATAACAAGCGGTGTGGGGTGCAGCCTAGCAGTATGGCGCCCACGAACACACGCTGCGCACAGCCTTTAATAATTAGAACTGTTTGTTGTTTTGCGCGCGTGCCCTTTTCGCGTGTCGGGGTTGGAGTGATGCGCGAGCCAGCCTGCACGAGTTCAGCGCCTCCGAGAATGATCGAGCATAAACGCGCACACATTTACGCACTCACAGAGAGAGAGAGAGAGGCGGGGGGAGGGGGTATTTTTCTTTAACAATAGCGAGGAAATCATGGTTAACATATAACAATGTGAACTAAAGAACATCAGTAAAAAAAATTTTTATCTCAGTTAAATTATAATTACATTATTTTTTAAAAACCTTTGTGACTTAATTTAGCTCCTTCAATCTGGACCTCTACATTTTTGCTCACACATTTCAGCCAAACTTAGTCACAAGTTTGCACAAGTTTATTTTACATTCTACTATTCCACTTTCTGAACAATATTGTAGTTTTTCAAAAACTATGAAATAACAAATGGCATCTCAGGAAAGCATGATCAAAACTTACTTCTTGATTTACGTAGTTTCCAGGCTCAGGAATCACCAATCGACAGCACCACAGATCATCAGAGCATAAGTAGCAGATGCATCTCAATATCAGGAGATCATTGCATATTTTAGATGCCTTCCTCATTGTTTTACAATGTAAAAAGATATTTAAAAATCAGGCTCATGGTTTGATGTGCTGTGCATTTTTAAATGCATCTTCTCTGCAAAGACAGATTATTTGACCTACCATGGTCATCCTGTCAGCTTAAACTAGGCTGAACTTTCTTTTTCAATCTCTCTCATCTCATCACCCATAAAATTTGCTGTCCACTGAATGTGTGTGTGTGTGTGTGTGTGTAAACCACATAGACAGCAATGCATGTAAATTAACATACATTAGCAGTTTCTAAAATACTCAAACGAGTCCATATTATATTACAAACTGCCATCACATATTACTTTTGGATTTGTTCATCAATTATGCCATGTTTTTAGAGTTAAAGAGGAAAATACTGATAAGACGACAAATTATTTTATTTTATTTATTTTTATTTTATTTTATTTATTATTATTATTTTTATTTTATTTTTTAAAGAAAAATGATTTTCAGTTTCCAGCATATCCCCTCTATCTGTGTGACAGGCTTTATCTTCTTAGTGCATTAGAGGTCAGTATTGATTGAAAAGCCACCTGCCCCCCAGGTTAGGGTGACAACATTTTAAATCCTTGTGATATATTTGCTGTTCTAGTTGGACAGTGATTTAAATGCATTCCTGATGTAGGTGGTACAGTATGTGATGGAAGTGCTGAATTAATTCAATGGTTAAAAAAGAGGTCACAGAGGTCTTAAAATACATGCAGCTCACTATTTAGCTTGCCAGTTAAGGTGTTCCATGATATTTTGTGGTTAAATGTTTTAAACGTGTTCAGTCTACATATACAGTGGTGAATACGTAAGAAATTATTGAGATCCTTTACACACGCTACATGGATTGTTTGAATTAAACAAACAAAAAAAAGAATAAAGAAATTATAAATAAATAAATTTCCTTTAAACAATTTTTTATTGATGATTATGATGCTGGTACTGCTAAACATATGGGGAGCGGTTAAATCAAGACTTATGAGCAGAGGAATGAAGGAGTAAAACTGACTGACATTGACAGAAAAACCTCAAGCACAGAACAATGATGAGACCCTTAGCTGCAGTAAAGCATCTGGTGCAAACATTTTAAAGAAGGCTGTACACGTCTGTTAATGTTGATACCAGTATACGCCGAATGTATGTGAACATTCGGCGAGTGGAACGCCTGATCTTTGAAAATTGACAGATACCTTGACAAATAATAAATACAGCTGTGGGAACTGTACACCACTTGTGCATTACAGGAACTTGGCTGAGACTTATTGCCACATCTCCTATACAGTCCTGACCTCACTCCAAGCCAATTCCACATGTTTGGACCATTAAAGGAGTTCCTGAGAGGCCAGGCCTTTTAGACAAAGCAGGCAGCCTGATCATGGCTACTGTATACTGAGAAAACGTTCTACCTTAATGGTATTCAAGCACAAGTAGAAACCCTTGGATAAGTTCATCAGTGTAGCATGGGACTGTACATAGAAATAATGGTAGTTTTTCTTATCTCAACTCAACTCAACTCAACAACAAGAATGCCCCAAAGTGCTTCAAATAGATGATAAAATAATAAAATAATAATATAATATAAAAAGACAAATAATAAAATAATTTAATTATAAGACATAATTAAAATAATATCACACATATCTAATCAAACAGAATATATAAAATCAACATCTCATGTTGGTTTAAACGTCAGAGAAAACAGTGAGTTTTAAGATGGGACTTATGCAGTTAGTCTGTGAATATACTGTAAATGCATATGTGCTTTAGTTTAAATAATGTCCACAGTAAGGTCATTAAAATCTAATACCACATTGGATTGAAAGCCTTTAGGTATGAAAGTATCTCTTACAAGGACAGTATCTGGGCCGATTTACTGGCTTGGTTTCATAAATATACTTAAATATAAATATATATTTAATATAATATAATATATAAATATAATATATATATATATATATATATATATATTTAACATAAATATACTTGATGTATAATGCTGTTGCCTGCTTGAAAATTTTTAACATACTGTATTAAGCAAGTAAAAGTGAACACTAATGTTCTCCAGGATTTCTGTAACTCTCCAGTCCTTCTTTATGATTTCCTAAAATTTTTACATTACAGATTTTATTTCTTTAGGAGTAACTAGAGATAACTAGTCATTAGATGCAGTTCTTATAATAGCAATAAAGACTCCTCAAAATGTATGTGTGTGTGTGTGTGTTTGGGTCAATGGGTGGGTAAAACCTTTGCTGACCTTGTCAATGGACCAGATGTCACCTCAGAGCATTTCATCCTAAGGCATGGCCCCATACACTTCACCACTCATAAACCAAATTAGAAAGAGTCTCACTTGATGTATTTATAGTCAAGAACCATTTACACTTGGCATTCCATGCTGGAACCATTTTTTGTGACATCCCAGCATAGACAGTGTAGCCCACACACTCTCTCAACATCCAAAGGGAACATGTGCACACAGCGGGATGTCACAGAGACTAATGTCATCTACTGTAGCTGCTCAATACAGTCAATATTGCATCTTAATTTTGAATTAGTCATAGCCAGTGGTGGAATCTACTATGAATTATTCAGGAGTTTAGAAACTGCTGATCTCCTTGGATCTTTCACTCACGACAGTCTCTAGGGTTTGCAAAGAATGGTGCCTTTTTGAGGTCTACGGAGAACCAGTAGACTGTCCGGACCTTACCTGGGAACCTATGGTCACTTACATTTTTACTCGTTGCAACCATGGCAAACAAAAAAGCATTACATCATCAGCAGAAGACGAAATTATGACCACATTATTTCTTGTCAGCCAAAAATGAGAATTGATTGATTAAAAATGTCCACAATTTAATTTTTAAATAAATTACATATTTAATATTTTTTATATATTAACTAACAAGGCTGATGTGATTGAGTTTCTGAAAATGGAAGTCATTGACTGTCACAGCAGAAATATAAGGTGGTGAAGGTTTACTGCTTAAAGAAAGCTTAATAAGTATCAAAACCATCTAAGTGCTTATAATAACTAATTAATTACTGGTGTTCTTCAGTCAAAATTTGATTTGCTGGTAAGAGCTTCTAGGAATTTGTAAGCTGGAAAAGAACAATATTTCTTGGATGCCTCCCCTCAGTTAAATTTCTTCTAAATGTCCTGCCTGTGGTGGTAATGGCATTGAATGTAATGAGATGAAACATCAACACACGCTGCTGCATCTTTTTACTGCAACCGAAATAATAATGAAAATAATTTCCACAGCAGCGTGCAGAAAAAAAAGGGACATTTGCTTGCTGCTGGATGGAGGTTGAGACATGCATGAAGAAGAACAAGCATCTGGCCATGATATGGATTTCAAACCACTGGAGGATGCCATCATAGTCGTCTAAGAGTTGAAGTGTGTGTGAGGTGTGCTTTCTGATAATGAGTGCCTCTGTGACAGGTTTGTCAGGGGGTTTGTTATTACTGATAAATATAGAAATATAGTCTCTTACAGTGTGACATGACTCTTGAAATAAGCCTAGGAGTCTATTATTTTCTACTCATGCTTCTTTTTAGTAATAGGCCAGTGTGGCTAGACACAGTTTCTTACAATCCTGTATGGATACCACCTAATGTTCAAGGGGGGGAAAAAAGTATTAAGTAAGGGTTAAAGAGATTTGAGTTCCCACATGTGGAAATATGACTTTCATTATTAAAAAAATATGCAAAAAGTCTGACAGGGATAAGCAACATGCAAAAATGTTGGTAGATGACATATTATCTTAGAGGGAAAACAAAAGAACAGACACACAAAAACAATCCATGATCCAAGAACTATATTGTCATATGGCATAATGAAATTCTATATTTGCTCAGTGTTTGACAGTTTCTATGGATTCCTCCCAAAGCCTTTGTACTGTATGTGCATATTCACAAAAGTGTACAAATAATACCAGGGTTAGATTTGTACAAGGATTGTTCAAGTGAAATCAGGACTTTTGTTTGGACATGGACATACAATCCCCATGAAAAAAAATATCACAAATCATGTATTAAGTCACAGCTTGGTTGATTTGTGTAATGCATATTTTCAGATTCCTAGTTTAATAACCTCCATATTGATACCATGTTTATTACTGTATAATGTCTGGTTGCCGAGATACTGTATGGCTAGTACGAGATTGTTTAAGAGAAAACTCAGTCAAAATCATATTTTTAGAATATTTAAATGAAGATTTGGCAACATAGTAAAAAAGAGGGAACCCCAGGGGACACCAGGATGTCAAGCTACTGTACGCCTAAAAATATCTTTACAAGAGGTATGGATTTATTGTAAAATAGCACAACTGGAGTAACCTGGATAGTGTCTTTAAACCAATCATAGGATGAAAATTTCTCAATTCTGTTGAAGGATCAAAAAGATCCTTTTTTTGCTGAAATTGAAGATTTGATACATTTCACCCACCGCACTCTTTATGCCATAACGCAAAGCTAATCTGTAAGACTTAATATCTGATACAATGTCTGATATGAAGTCACCAATGTAAAGGTACAGTACCAGTTAATCATTCAAACATACCTTCTCCTTGAGAGTTTGTTTTTTCGTCTATGTTTTTTTTTTAAATACTTTTTTTGTATTGAACATTGCACATTAATACTGAAGACATATGAAGTCCATTATATGAAGGAACCCATATGGAATTATGTCAAATGTGTTTTAACAGCCCAGAAAATATTTTATATTTTGGATTGTCCAAAGTAACTACATTTAGCTTTGATGACAGCTGGACACACTCACGGCATTCTCTCTGCAGATTGATGAGGTAGTCACTTAAAATAGTTTTCAGTTCAGAGGGCTGCCTTGTCAAGAGCTCATTTGTGACATTTCTTCCCTTCTTAATATGCTTTAGACCATCAGCTGTCTTGTGCAAAGGAAGGATGGGTTCAGGGTCAATAGCTCTTTTAGTGCTACTACAACAGTACAAATCCATATTATGACAATAAACTCTCAGTTAAGTAAAGAGAAAAGACCGTCTGTCATTACTTTCACAAATGAATGTTAGTCAATCGTAAAAATCTCTAGAACTTTGAATGTATCCTCAAGTGTAGTCACCAAAACCTTCAAATGCTATGAGAAAACTCGTTCTCATGAGAACAGTCCAAGGAAAGGATGACCAATAAGTACCTCTGCTGCAGAGGATAAAGAACGACAAGTGAAGAAACACAAGAAATGGACATTACATCAGTAGAAAAACTGTCCTTTGGTCTAATGAATCCAAACTTAACCAGCATAGCTACCACAGCAATTTTCAGCTATATGACGTACCATTAGATTAGGGTTGCATTTGGCACCATCATTTGCTTCTCAACTGGACAATGCCCCCAAATACACCTCTAGGTTATGTAAGAGCTAATTGTCCAAGAATAAGAAGTGATGGAGTGCTGCATCAGATGACCTGGCCTCCACAATCACCCAATCTAAATCCAACTGAGATGGTTTGGGATGAGTTGGACCAGAGAGTGAAGGAAATGCAGCCAACAAGTACTCAGCACCTCTGGGAACTCCTTCAAGGTTTGTTGCAAAACCATTCCAGATGACACCCTCATGAGGCTAACTGAGAGAATGCCAAGAGAGTGTAAAGTTGTCATCAAAGCAAAAGGTGACTACTTTGAAGAGTCGAAAATATAAAACATATTCTCGCCATTAATTTCAGACTTCAGTATTAATATACAATATTGAAAACAATAATAATAATAATAATAAAATAAAGAATTAAATAAGAAGGTGTACTGTATCCAAACTCCAACTAGAAATATAATACTCATGTCCTATGGGATGGAGCATACAACAAAGACCCAAGAACCAGAAGAGACTAAATTTGACAGTTGGTTTGGGAAAATCCGGAGGGACGTAAGGACAGACTGTAGCTTGAGAAGATTCCGATGACATTCTCAGATTGTTGCTACTACAAAACCCATGGTGGCATTAGTGATTAGCACTGTTGCCTTGCACCTTCAGGGTCCGGGTTCGATTTCCCGCCTCAGGTCTGTGTGCATGGAGTTTGCATGTTCTTCCCATGCTTGGTGGACCGAAGACATGCAGGTTAGGCAAATTGATGTTCCCATATTGCCCACAGTGTGTGAATGAGCATGTAAGTGTTGACCGGAGGGCCCACCATGGTCATAAAAATGGGATTAAGTAACAATGGTAATCACCATTTGCCTCCATGGTCCCTAGTTGCCCTACAGAGGTTGCTAGATGGATGGATGAATGAGATAATAAACAGTTTGTGGAGATTCAGTAGTAGCTCAGTGGTTAAGGCATTGGCCTATGGTCTAGAAGGTGCTAGGTTTGAACCCCACCACCAGGTTGGGCCCTCGAGCAACGCCCTCAAATGCTCAAATTTATAATGCAATAAATATGTGAGTCGCTCTGGATAAGCGTGTCTGCCAAATGCTGAAATGTAAATGTAAAACCCTTCAAGGAAAAATGGACAAATACGAATACATTTGTTTTTACTGTGGATTCAATATTATTCAATATAAGTTTTTCAAGTTTTCCAAATCTTACTTAATGATACCATCTATTTTTTAGGTTCCAACGTTTCCCAAATAGTGTTAAAATGAAAGCTGTTGCAGTATGTAGGGTATACATACTGTAGGGTGTAGGGTGTACAATCCTATGTTCCACAAGTCAAGTACTGTAGTGCCCTTAATCAGGGGTTAGACAGGTATTTGAGATTTATTCTTGATGGTAAAATCTATTTAGTTTTGTAGCTCTCAATCACCATAAACAAAACAACACAGAATGTTCAATCTGAAAAACTTAGAAGATTTCATAAGGAGACAAAGTTTTGTTTATGATGATTCAATATTCCACGAATAGCTTCCATGACTGGTTTTGAAAGTAGGTTTTGGCAGCCAACTGCTCTCTCTTCTTTCCATTACTGTGGATTGTACCAACCGACTTTCACCCATGCTGTGGCCGGCAGTGAGTGTAATTAATAATTGTTAGAATACCTGTAGCATAGAGTTACACATTAGTCAATAAATGTCCCAGTGCTTTTCCGCTCTATATCAGCACTCGTGAAATTCCTCTCATCCATTTAGATTACTTGGTCAGAAATAACTGTTGTATAATATTCAATAATGACTGTAGGTACCTGAGTTATTATGTATACTGTACGTCATTTAAGAAAGCTTAATATAGTTCACCTATGAAAAAATTAATTTGTTAACACTTTCATAAATTAACATTTTCTAGTGCAGCAGTGTAAAGAAAAAAAACACAGCATGTGCTAAAACCAACTGATTATCTTTGAAGACATCATTAGTCATTTAACGGCTGCTTTTCAGCCATAAGAAAGGAAAAATCCAATCTTTTTTTTTTTTTTTTTACCAGGAATTTTTTCATTATTCTGTGGATGTTTGATGATTACTCTGAAGTAGGATGCAGCTGATTATTTTTCAGCTTTGGTAAAGTGGTTTAATTACTTTGACCCAAAGGTCATTCAATCCTTCTCTTCAGTCTAGATTATTTATTTATGGGTGGCCAGTTACTAGAACCATTTACAGGTTATTTACCTCAACCTGAGACACAAATGAGGAAACTAAGCCCATGACACTCATCTCATCATCCAGACATCAAGACTCAAAGTTATAACTATTAATAATAATTACCATTAATTCACGCATGGGAACTCTTATAATCCATATATTTGAGTTAATTCAAGGAAAATTACAACAATCATATTGTCATTGTCATAACAAGAACCATTATTATAAGTCTCAGTTGTAATTGCATGTTCTGATGTTAGAATGCCATTTTCCCTCCAGAATATACTGTACAGTATGTATTGTTCACTTGGGAGATGCATTTATGAGACAAAATCCAATCCAAGCCCAAACTGTTCAAGGAGCCAAAGGTAATATACAGTAAGTGTTAAGACTAGATTTTTCTAGTGGATTAGAGTTACATGATATACACAGGGAGCTGAAAGTCAACATGTGGATTGGTCATAGCCAGTAAACTCTTGTAAGATTTTACAGTAATCTTGCTGTAAGTAGCCTATATGATATTACACAAAAGCAATAAAAAGACAATTTGATGGTGCAGTGTGGAGAGTTGTGGTCTAAACTGTTCCAGGAGTTGTGGTTTGATTCTGAGCTTGGATTTCTGTACTGTACATCCTGAGTTTCAAATGTTCTTCACAAAGCTGCATAACTGACTCTTCCACGACTGCATTTCCATACTATCTATGATACCCTTTAAATTCCTTAATAGTCTATGGATTGGTTTAGATTAGGCATGAATATCTAAATACGTTTTTGATGTCATTGATATTTACTCATGGTGCTGCGTATATGCTAATACATTTCAGCGTGTACAGCATGGCGTCAAGGAGTGAGTCATTTTATAGTCTGTCTGTGATTCATCCTGTCCAGCTTTCCTTGTCTTGCAGCCTCTCCTCGTCTGCCCAGAGCAAGGTGCCAAGAAGTGAGGAATAGACAAGCTGAGGGACGAGTAAAGAAATTTAAATGCTCATCTTTCTGTCTCTCTCTTTCTGTGTGTGTGTGCATGAGTGTGAAATAAACTAGTGTAGTATAAATA
>JAQMYK010000008.1:8602832-8617485 GCA_030014345.1 Clarias buthupogon
TATCCATCAAGACTGCATTAGAAGAATGGAGGCACTGGTTGGAGGGAGCCAAGTACCCCTTTCAGGTGATCACAGACCACAAGAATTTAGAGTATATTAAGAACGCCAAGAGGTTAAACTACCGGCAAGCTCGTGGGCCTTATTTTTTACCCGCTTCAATTTCACAGTCACCTATCGTCCAGGCAGTAAGAACAGCAAGGCTGATGCCCTATCAAGAAGGTACGACCCCGTTAACAGCCCTGGTTAGCCCGAATCAATCCTACCATCCTCTGTTATTATCGCACCCATTCGTTGGGACCTCATGGAGGAGATCCAGTGAGCCCAGCAGGAAGACCATACCCCTCCCAAGTGCCCACCACACAAACAGTATGTTCCACAGCACTTGAGACAAAGAACCATGGAGTGGATCCATACATCCCTGAGTTCAGGCCACCCAGGCATTCACAGAACAACAAGGCTGGCACGAAGTTCATTCTGGTGGCCAACACTCAACGCTGATGTCACAAACTTTGTTAAATCCTGTAGGATCTGTGCCCAGTCCAAATCCCCTAGACAGCTTCCAGCCGGATTATTAGAACCCCTACCAATCCCACAGCATCCATGGTCTCACCTAGCCATCGATTTCATCACTGATCTTCCCACGGTTCCGACAGTTTCACAACCATCTTGGTCACCATCGATCGATTTTCTAAATCATGTCAGCTAATACCATTAAAGGGATTGCCCACAGCCACGGAGGTGGCAGAAACCTTATTTCACCAAGTATTTCGAATTTACGTCTTCCCAGAAGACATTGTCTCTGACAGAGGAACTCAGTTTACATCCAGAGTGTGGCAGGCATTCTGTAAGCAACTCAATATCAACGTCAGTCTCACGTCAGGATACCATCCTCAATCCAATGGGCAGGTCGCGAGAATTTTTACTTCTTCCTAGGGGGGCATGACAGAAAATAATTGAGAAACACTGCTTTAAAGTCATTAGACAAATAAACCCTGTCACATACCGATTAGAGCTACCTCCCAACTACCGTATTTCTCCCTCTTTCCACGTGTCCCTCCTAAAACCGGCCCATGCGACATCGGCCACCATGTCTACTGAATTGCCACCTCCTCCCCCACTGGAGATTGATGGGAGTCCGGCATATCTGGTCATATCTGTGTACCAAGCCTTGCATATTCCTTAGTTTGTTACCTCCTGTGTATGACCTTCATTGCTACGTTTATTGACCACGCTTTTGGATTACTGATTTGGATTGTTTGCTATTGCTGGCCTGTTTGGTTTCTGACCTTTGCCTGGACTTTGACTCCGTCTTTTGGTTGTGGATTTTGTTATTGTTTTGCCTTGTGTACATGATCAATAAAAACCTGCTCATGGATTCTAACTTGCCTCCGGTGATGGATACGTTACACAAGCGAGGAAAATAACTTGGGTTAAGAATCCTTCAATACATTTTCAAAACCTTGGAGGATGATGCCTAACTAAAAAATCATCTTTTAAACACTTGGTGAATTTGCATGATAAAAGGAGAAACAGGAAATAGATACGTTTAATAGTAAAAATAAGAAATTTCTACACACACACACTGTGATGAGAACTCACAGTATTGGGACTAAACAGCTGTGTGGCCATAAGAAAACATCATGTGGCAATAACGTCAGTTGATGACCTGAATGTACAAAACAACCAGGTTATCACATCTATGTTTTTTTTTTCCCCCACTGATGGCACAGGTACTGTATATTCCTTAAAGGACCTAAATTGTGAAAGAGTGTTTCTGGGAGCATGAGGAATTATTTTCACACATGAACCGGCCAGCACATTTTGTGCTGTAAAGCTTGTGTGTGATTGTACTGTAAGTGTGCACATTTTTTTTGCCCAGTCAGTGTATGAAATATGAAGTACAATAGGAAATGTAATAGAAGATATTGTTAATCTGATTTCAGGACATTTTATTATTTTCAAGCTTAAAATAGGTTGGTTCTCCTGGCCGATAACTTTGATCACTGTAAGCATTCTTACTAAAGAGAACCAACATAATCTAAGACATTTATTACTAAATGTAAAAAATAAAAATAAAAAAAATGCTCTGGCAATTTTCTAAAACCTCCTGCTGTTTGTAATTTGTGTCACAATGCCTTACACAATATTCTGATTAATATTTAGAATTTTTTAGCTGGGTTGTTCATTCCTGCAGTTGATCATTGGAGACAATTTGTTTTGACTTGAATAGTTTTCTTGTTGAATCACATAATTGTAGACATTTTCAAGACTGTTTTCCACCTTTAGAACAGACAACCTAAAATTCAATTTATGCCAAGTAAGACTGGAAATTCAAATATCCAAACCAAAATCAGTTCTGTATGATCTATGAAGACCTTTGACCTGCACACCTGCATGAGGGACAGGTGGGACGATTAGGTAAGGTTGTGCAATACACAGTGTCTGGGTCTTGAATTAGATCCCAAAGGTAAAGGAATCTGGGTAAATGTCCACCGAGCAAGATGTTGCAGTATGCAGCAGCGTTCCAATAGTAGGGGTTGTAGTAATATGTATAAAATTATGTATACTCATTGCAGCACACATAATACATTTACAAGAAAAATGTAATGCATAATAGAAGGAGAGAATAGGGATGCTTTTCTCTGTTGAAGTTTGTTCAAACATAGTTTACCACTTAATAAATGTACTGATCAAATAATGCATTATACAAAAGATAAAAGAAATGTATGGAATGTCATGTCTGTGAATAAAACTTATTATTTAAAAATTATAAAAAGATTTGACTAAAATAGACTTCAACTCTCATGATTCTCAAAGTCCCCAAACAGATTATCAGTTCCCATTTACACTTAATATTAAAATGTGTCCTAGGTGATCAGATTTGAAGTGGACGTCACTAAGAACAGCTAAGAATAGAATCAAACGTGTCTCAAAGACGCACTTTGATTCAATAACTCGAACAACATTCACAGATCGTCGGGGACACACATTGCAAAATCGGCTTTGTAGCGTAAACCCGAATGAATTTTAATAGATCCTGGAAAGCAACAAAAGACCAGTTGTTCATCTGTGGATGTAATACTTGTCAGATTGTTTCCAAAATTGTGTCAAACTGATAAAGTCCAGTGACAATAACTCACTACACTATATAGAATAATATTTCAAGTTCTGGTTAAAACAGCAGAAATGAAAGCAGCTGTTTCCTAAGCTTCGTTCGCCATTTCATCTGCTGTTCATTTATATAGTAAGTTTTGTTACAAAACATTTGAAACAGTCTATAAGTGTAGATACAATGGAATTTGCCAAGCGTTTACAAATGCATTTTAAATGTGCATATGGCAAATGTGAGTGGCATTCATAATGCCAGGTGTGAATAACTATGCAGCTCGGCTGTCTACTTGTGATCAGATTACTTGTGACAAACGTTAAGACCAGGTGTAAATACAGCCTCAAGACAGCTTTAATATACAAAGTCTGCTTTAGCATTTTAAAGTATGTGATTAGATATTGACCTCAACCTACTTTTAATTTAATGATTAAACTCTGTCTACATTATGTTTCTTAATCATATTACCTTTAGCATGCCTAATGACTCTAATTGTTGCCAAACATTTTTGTTTGTGTGCCATATTGGGTTTAATAAAACCAGAAAGAAATTCAGTGTTTTTTTACACTAAGTCACTCAACGTTGTTTATACCGATTTATCCAGTATACAGGGTCGCAGGGGAGCCTGGAGCCTAGGAAACTTAGGGCACGAGGCTGGGTACACTGGATGGGGTAGCCATCCATCACAGGATGTGTTTCTACACTTCCTGACAATATGAATGCTAGATTAAAAATATAAAATAAAATAATATATCTATATGAAATAATAACTATAAAACTATGGTTTAACTACATACTGTATATTGTTATACATATACATATACATATACATTGTATACAAGACTTTGCTTGGCTCTTTACTTTGCATCTGTCATAGAAAACACAATATGGTGCTGTTATAGGCAAATAATAAACCATCTACAGCAGCATATCACAATGTTAATGTTGTCAAGCATTCATATACTAATTTACATACTGTTATCACTTATATTATGGCATCTATAAACAGTGACCACCCTTACTACATTCTCTCTCTCTCTCTCTCCTGAAATCAATGAATTCTAAAAAACCTTGAAAAAACATGATAACCACATGATAACTTTCCCATTGTGCAAAACCTAATGTTATGAATATTTCTGAATGTTATATATATTTCTGAAAGTCCTGACATTGGAGGCACCTTTTATAATAAGATCAGATTATTATACAACAATTAGTTCCGCTCCATTTATTCATCCTTCCACGAGTGGTGACGATAGATGGTAACAGCACTGGGATGGTTAACTATTGTACATGTATCACTCCACATCCCAGGTGGCCTAATAACCATTAATTACACTAATTGTTGGTCGCAGCATGGGTGAAAGTAGGTCGGTATAGTTTGCAGTACTGAGAAGAGAGCAGCAGCCTGGCAAAAAAAATCCACATTCAAAACCAGACATGGAAGCACTTTCAGCAAGAAAACACAATACACAACTATGTAAATATGTGATGTCATGTGTGATACCGAAGTAATGACTGGGTATGATGGTCCAGAAACAGTTTTACTGAATGTCTGTGTTGTATAGACTGACTGCCATCAGAATGAAAGTCCTGCAGTAATGCTCCTTCCTACACTGTGGGAGTAACAATCTGCTGCTGAAGAAGCTCCTAAGGGCCTCCACAGTCCCATGCAAGGAATTTGAGGTATTGTTCATGAATGATGTCAGCTTAGCAATCATCCTCCTCTGAGCCATCTCCTCTAAGGAGTCCTGCGGGTAGACCATGACAGATAAATGCCTCCTTGCATAAAATGCACCACATCTTCACACAAGTTCACATTATTGTAATCTTTTACACAGATCAGCCAAAACATTAAGACCACATACTATTAGCACATTAACACTGGTTATTAATTACATACTAGTAAACTGGTAACAGGATCATGTGCACCCAAGGCTCACACATGCAAAAGGCCAGTCCGTACAATCTAACAGAAAAGCCAATGCAGCACAACTTGCTCAAAAATGTCACTGCTGGCCATGATAGAAAGGCACCAAACCACCTAGTGCACCATAGCCCATCATGCAGCGGACCCAGCAGGCAAAGTTACCAAAGCTGCCAAACAGGCCGCCACACTCAATAGATCACAATCCAATTGAGCACCCACAGAGCTGATCCACAGAGCGTTCCCACCCCACAGCCCACAGCACCCAAAGGATCTACTGCAAAATCCAACTAAATATATGCATTGTGTGGGAAATAACTACTGTATAGAATATAGAAGTTCCATTTAACAAAGCTTTAGCATTTTTTATTTTATGTATAATACTGTATAAGCAACTTTTAAATATTTGATGAAAAATGCCTGTTTTTTTTGTTTTTTGTTTTGTTTCATGTAGATGTAACATTTGAAAGTAATCAAAATAAAATGAAATGTAACACCATTCCCACTTCCACATCCTTTCATGTAGGTCATATCCATTACAAGCTGTTATATTTAGATATAATAATGCTGTGAGAGCCTCGTTCATGAAGGACCTTTTATTTTCCAAGATGCTACTTAACATTTGTTGTTTATTATAATTCATTATACATTCAGAAGAAGCATTTTATTTATTTTTATGTAGAAACGAGAAGGTCGTTTGCAACTGATTGCTTACCTGATGAAATGGTTCATGGCCTGTACATTTATTTTATTTTTATGTCTTTGATCCCTTCCTCCTCTTTGGGGATGCACTGTGTTTATATACATGATTAACATTTGATCAAGTGACAGCACAAGGTCACGAATGAAGGACATGTGTTTATTTTTATTTTATTTGTATTGTGATTTTCTACAGTACAAACACATCAACGGTGCATTAGTGCTTGATTATAATGGTGGTTTAACAAATAGAATGTTAGTGATCTCTCCAAGCCTGAGCACTATAACAATTGTACTGACACTCATGCGGTAATTTACTCTAAAAGGGCAATCGGTTCATACTTTTATAACACTGTAGCAAAATTTTCAACCAGTCACTTATTTGATGGCAGCAGGTGAGTGGTTACTGTGAGTTTACATATTTGTAGCTTTTTTGTGCTATTTGGTAACTATAGAGAGACAGTACAGTAGTGTGCTACAACTGGCAGAATTTGTGATACACATAAACACACAGTCAAACCTACACATGTGCACTTAGTCTTGACTGAGATAATTCATGGACAAACTGTTTCGGATAAGTTATTTTGGTTTTGTTGAGTTTTTGAAGGTGTGCTAAAAAGCATGGACTGAAGAAATGCTCACAGCTTGGCGGAAATTCCACATGACCACAAAGAACTCCTCCTCTAAACTTTACCCATCAAGGTTCTCCCATGGTGCCAAAACCTGGGGATTAAGGAGCACCCTGAAACTATCATATAAGCCTCACCACGTGACGAGATCTTCAAAACCCTTGTTCTCTTCCACCGAACCCAAAATCAAGCACTCCTTGAAAATAGGCAGCACTTGTGCTTTGAAGCCCTTATGCATGAACAGACTGAGACTTGAGACCTGAAGCTGCTGCAGCCCAGCATATCCCCAGCTGTGTCCCCTGCCACTATGCCACCCATGGCACTCACTAGAATGTGCACCACAGACAATACAAAGGCCTTCCTGGAGTTTTTAAGTGTCCAGCAGCTGCATGGAAATGGACATCGGAATAGGGCATAATAAAGTGTGTGCATGGAGATATTCACAAGCACCTGCTGGTGCCAATTATAAATAAATTCTGTAGACAAAAGCATAGAGTGAAGGTGCCTCATGCATCTACTAATTCCTAGTTAGATCAGGGTTTTAGTTATTAGTGAAGCTTAAAATAAAAAAGTTCTTGTGGTCTGATGAGTCCAAATTTACCCTTTAAAAGAGTAAGAGGAAGATTGCATATAGCAATAAAGCTGTTATGCATAATGTCCAATATACAATAGTTTGGAGGCAATGTAATGACTTTAGACTGCTTCAGTTGGTCAGGTCTAGGCTCAGCAATGTTACGTGGCAATAACTTGAAGTCAACTGACAACATGAATATACTGAATGACCAGGTTATCCCTTAAATAGATTTTCTTTATGCTTTCCTGATGTCATGAGTAAAATTGCAAATTGTTACAGAGTGATTATGGGAATTAAATCCTAAATTGCCTAAATTGTTTCAACAATCTTGAAGGAGTTCCCAGAGATGGTGAGTACTTGTTCCTTTACTCTCTGGTCCAACTCATCCCAAACCATCTCAAATGCATTTAGATGGAGTGATTGAGGGAACCAGGTCATCTGATGCAGCACTACATCACTCTCCTTCTTGAACAAATAGCTCTTACATAACCTAGAGGTATATGTTGGGGTCAGGGTCCTGTTGGAAAACAAATGATGGTGCAAACATGGTGCAAACCATATGGGAGAGCATGTAACATGCTGCAAAATGCTGTGGTAGCTATGTTGGTTAAGTGTGCCTTTAATTTAGACATCACCAACACTATAATGTCAAAGCACACCGAAACCATCACACATCCTCCTCCAGGCTTCACAGTGGGAACCACACCTTCAGGAACCAACTGTTCACCCTCTCTACGTCTAACAAAGACATGGCGGTTATAACCAAAAACCTCAAATTTGGATTCTTCAGATCCAAAAATAGTTTTCCAATGATCTAATGTCCATTCCTTATGTTTTCCAAGCCCACTGCTTGTTGTTTTTACGAAGAAATGGTTTCTTTGCTGCAGTTTGAACATGAAGGCCTGACTCCCAAAGTTTCTTCTGAACAGTGGATGTTGAAATATGTCTACCACTTGAACTCCAAGAAGCATTTATGTGATTTCTAATCTGAGGTACTGTAAATCATCGGTTTCTGCGGCTGGTTATTCTAATAAACTTATCCTTTGCAGCAGCGGTAGCTCTTGGTCTTCCTTTACTGGAATGGTCCACATGAAAGCCAGTTTCCTTATAGCATTTGATGGTTTTGGTGAGGGCACTTTATCCGCATACCTTCAAAGTTCTTGAGATTTTTCAGACCGACTGACCTTCATTTCTTAAAGTAATAATGGGTTGTTTTTTTTTACCTTTACTTAACTGATTATTTCTCCATAATATGAATTTGTACAGGAGTTGCAGGAGCACTAGTAGACCCTGTACCCAACCTTCCTCTGCACAGGAAAGCTGATGGTCTATAGCATATTAAGAAGGCAACAAATGTCACAAATTTATTCTTGACAAGGGAGAACAGTCAAGAGTTTGGACACACAAGTTTTGGGGTCCTTCTGGTAACTTTGTCACACTTGCTCCTTTATATTTCCATGCAAACCAAGAGCCTTGATTAGGTATTTTGTTTACATCTGAAAACTGGTGTCATATAATATGTTGCTTTCTTTACAGGCATGCAAATATTCATCTGTAATGTTATTTATTTATTATTTATTTATTTATTATTTGTGTGTGTGTGTGTGTGTGTGTGTGTGTGTGTGTGTGTGTGTGTGTGTGTGTGCGCCCGTGCCTCAGTTAAGATACATGACCCATACAGTGTCCAACAGGTGAACCTTGTGGTGATGAGGCTTAAACCCCCAACTTTTATTATCAACATCCCAGATCCACCACTATATAATAATATGAATAGCTTACATTAAGATATGGTAGCATTCAACATGCAGAATGTCTACAAAGTGTAATGATGAATGCCTTGTTTGCAGATTTTACTTAGCTGACCCTGCTCTCAAGGAAGCAGTGACATGTAGGTGACCTTCCTTGTGACTGCTGCCATTGATTGATTGATTTGATTAATTGAGCTGTCTGTCAAATATTGGACTCCAGAGATAAACAGTAAAGGCAGAGCATGTTAATGCAGATGGACCAGACAGTATAACATGATCATGGGTTTTAGTCATTTGAAACACATTGATAACTTTAGATTTACAGTAAATCAAACTCACTACTAAAGATTAAAAAACAGCAACAAAAAAACAGTTGCAATAAAATACAACACTACAAACTGCCACACTTTGTATTAATTTGCGGTACCTTGTATTTGCAGTATGTTTAATATCATAGTTTTGGCAGGAGCATATGTTACATCACACAAATACATTTACAATTTTAACTCAAATGCTCCGTATGAGACTATAATTCTTTTTTTTCTTTTCATTTGTGTTTCATGAGCACTAATATTTATGTCCCACCTTGTACACCACTCGCTGTCTAGCTTTTGTCTTCTGTTTTCAGGATCGCTGTAATCTAATTCATGCCGTATTTCCATTGTTGCCTTTCTTCATTGTCCTCATTTTGTTTCTTATGTTACAATATTGGATTTATTTGTTATTTTGTCTCTGGTTATGCTTTGTCTCTGCTGATGGTGGGATGAAGGTGTGTCTTCCGTTGTTGTTCCCGATCCCGCCCTCTTCAGTGTACCCTTGCCTGCAATCTATTGGTTGCTGCCCTGCCTGTCCTTTGTTGATCCCGCCTCCTGCCTGATGATTGGGTAACCAAGAGACCCAGAGACCTATTTAGGTCCTTCAGACTATAATACTACAGACCATGTTTTTGCTTACTGTTTATCAGATGACAAATCCATTTGTAAAATTATACTGTGTATGACCTCATGCTATGTTTCTGACTAGGTTTTTGTGTATGCCCTTGTTTGGTTTTGGTTGTTAGGCTGTAAATACATTTTGCATATATTTGTATGTAGTTCTGCACTTAGTGGCTTAGTAGGGAGTCAACGCCATTTTGTTTGCACCCGTTTTCTCCTGGTTTGTGTTTAGTAAGGGAGTAAGGGTAGTATTTTGATTTTCGTATTTTTACTTTTGGTGCAGGTTAGTTGTTTCACTTCGGGACTTGGTAGAGGAAATTTTGTTTATCGTTTTGGCCTTGTCGACTTCTGAAGCTCACAGCCACCTTTTTGGGATTTGCTTACGCACTTTTGTAAAATAAACACTAAGCAAACGCACTTTTGGTCTCACCCCTGATTTTTTTCTCTTTTTTTCATTCCTGTTATAGCCCGACCTAGGGGCTTAATACTTAGGCTTTGTGGTTCTTGTTTCGTCACTACCAATAAGCTAAAAACCTTGCATCCATCTCCCCGACAAACCTTTCACAGAGCTCAGATATGTTCTCAATTGAAAGCTGAAAGCATTTGAAATTGTTAAGCATTTGAAGTTGTTAAGCATTTGAAGTTGAATCGACAGTTGTTATCTGCAATGTTAATTGGTCTTGTTGGAAATACACTTCCAGCACTGAACTGTCCAACACATTATTAAAACTAGTGATGGGAAGTTTGAATCATTTTAGTGATTCGGTTCTTTGAATCTCGTTCATCAAAATGAACAAATCTTTTTTTGAGTAATTTAGTTCATTTCGTTCTTTTGATCAGAAATCAACTAAAATGCTGCATTTTCAATAAAAAACACCCCAACACGTCTACATACACAAATTGGTCTATAGTTCCAGTAATGAAAATATTATAATAAACAGAATGAGTAGCTCATCTCTCATATTTTCCAGTCTGAGTCGTTCGTTCTTTTGAATCTATTGCACCGCATAGTGTGCCAAAGTGAACAAAGGAACATGACAAAGGAACGAACAACTCGGGACTTGAAGATTCGTTGAGAACCGTTCAATTCTGTTTCCTGTGTAATGCACTCCATAACGTCTATGGGGGTCACGTGACAAAAGAACGAGCGACTCGGGACTTGAAGACTCATTGAGGAGAACCGTTCAATTCTGTTTCCTGTGTACTGCACTGCATAGTGTCTATGGGAGTCACGTGACTAAAGAACGAACGACTCGGAGTCGAAGAGTCTTTAAGTAAGAATCGCTCAATTCTGTTTCCTGTACATAACCTTCGGAGGTTTTGCGATGATTTGCGCATGCGCACCCAGTAGAAAATGAACGAATCACTCTCTGAGACTACTCGTTCTTCTGAGTCAAGTTCAAAAAGAACGAATCATTCATGAACGACCCATCACTAATTAAACCCTGCAAGGATAGTGCTGAACCATCAACTTTGTGAAAGAATTGTGCATGAATGGAGAGCACATAAACACTTACTGAAGTTGCATCATAAAAAAATTGACAATAAGTGCATTGAAACATGGACAATATGCCAAGAACTCACAACACTGGTACTAAACAGATGTGTGGCCATAAGAAAACCACTTGTTAGTGAGACTAATCAGAATAAAAGGTTTTAATTTTTAAAATGGACTTTGGAGCAAAGGAAAAAGGTCATGTTGTCTGCTGAGTTCAACTTGACTCTATTCCAGAGTGATGGTAAGAAGGTCACAGTAGAAGTGAAGCACATGAAGCGGTGCACCCATAATGCACAGTGCATACTGTACAATACAAGTCTTAGGAGGTGGTGTTATGTTGCTTCAGTTGGTCAGGCCTAGGCTCAGCAACATTAAAGGAAGTGGCAATAAAATGAAGTCAGCTGACGACCTGAATGTACTCAATGACCAGGTTATCACATCTATGGAGTTTTTCTTTCTGGACAGCACGGCCATATTCCAGGCCTTATATTTCGAAAGAGTACACTGTATCTCTGGAGGCATGAAAAATCATTTTCACACATGAATTGGCCATCACATTGTGTGCCAAAATCAAAGAAGAAGCTGTTCCAATGAAATATTAGAGTGTACTTGACTGATGTATCACTGAGTCATCTCCAAGTTGTCAGAAGGGAAAATCTCTATTCCCAATCTGCCTTTGTAGGCAGCATCCTCTTTTCTTTTGATGCTTTGTGTGGCAGGAAGTCATAACACATTACTGCTAAAGACCTTTTCAATCACACACCAGTTCCATCTTCTACTGATAAGATGATTATACTGCAACATGGCTTGAAGCTTTACTAAACATTGCTAGCAGCTAGAATACAAGTATTTCTACATTGGTAAGTCGTTGCATTTTAAAAGAATATACAGTAAGATTATAAAACATAATTGTGCTTCCAGCATAATCTAACAAATCTACATGTTTAATTAGCATGAATTTATAGAGTTGTCTCGATATGTTTTTATTTAAGTTTATACAAATTCATTTGGAATCATAGGACCTTATTAGCTCATCTAGATTGCATTTAAATTCAATTTATATATGTAAATTCTGGCAACCACAGCTGCCGTTTTTTTACCGTAAAATTTACAATTTATTGTTTACAGTGTGTGTATTGGTGCATTATCATCCTGATACACTGCACCGCCTTCAGGATACAATGTTTGAACCATTGGGTGCACATGGTCCTCCAGAATGGTTTGGTAGTCCTAGGCAGTGACACGCCCATCTAGCACAAGTACTGGGCATAGGGAATGCCATGATATTGCAGCCCAAACCATCACTGATCCACCCCCATGCTTCACTACAGTCTGGGTGGTACGCTTCTTTTTTTTGGATACAATCCGGGTTAGCACCCGGACATACCTTTCAGACAGCTTCCTCTTGCGTCCACAGTTACTCCTGTTGGATGTGGTTCGTCCTTCTTGGTGATATGCTGATATTACCCTGGATACCGTGGCTCTTGATACATCACAAAGACTTGCTGTCTCGGTCACAGATGCGCCAGCGAGATGCGCAACAACAATTTGTCCTCTTTTGAGCTCTGATATGTCATTCTGATACAGTATGTAAAGTTGTGTGCATTGCAATATTTTACGCAAAACTGTGCTATTACTCTGGTAATTAAACATTCTACCCTGCTGCATATAAATACTGTAATATAAATCAGGAAAAGAAAAATTGTATGATGTCAATTATATTAATATACTATTAATTATATTATTATAACATTAGCATATATATCAATATCAACATATAGCAATAAATTTTATATTAAAATATATATACCAATTTTCTTCCCCTGAAGTTTGTATAGGTTTTTTTTGACTGACACTGTATGTATACTCACACCTCACTCTGCAATGTCAAATAGTCTTAAAGGTTTCAACAAGCAGCACATTATGCTGTGATCAAATGAAATTCATTCCCAAAAGAAAGATATAGTGTTAAGTCTGAAAACAAGGTTGCAAAACCATTTCTAAAGTTCTGGGACTCCAATGAACCAGAGAAGAAGCCATTATCTCTAAATGAAGAAAACTGGAACAGTGGTGAGCTTTCCCAGAAGCCAGCCCACACAAATTCCTCCAATATTACAATGAACATCAAGATCTGCAGGCCTTGCTTACTTCAGGTAAGGACAGCATTCTTGATCCCAGCAATAGAAAGAGACTGGGTGGAAAAAAATAGTATCCATGGGAGAGTTGTAAGGCAAAGCATTGGTAATAAAGAGGAACAAGGAGTTAATGGAAAATGTAAACACAAGCCTTTAGGATGAAGTTTTGTACACTAAAAAGATTGTGTTCAGTCTCATTTCTGGAAAAAAAAGATATGTATAGTTTGGATAAAGATATAATTTTTTATTAACATAATAAACCAACTACATTATAAATTCTCACAAGGATGTTGCCCGAGAGAATTATAATTATAGTAATTCATTACCCTAATTCATTTGTATGTAGTAGCAGACCCAGACGTATTTAAGCCCCGAAAAGGGACCAATGGTTCAGAATTCAGTGGTGTCCAAAGTGAGACACCCAATACTGAGTGTCAAAGGACTGACAACACAAAGTGATGGTGAAGTTATCAAGAAGTTCTGAGATCTATATTAAGCAAGGTACATTCAAAAACACTTTTATTAAATCAAACAAATGACTCCAATTGGCAATTTCAGCACTTTTATGCATTTATCCCAACCACATTAAATTGCTGCCTATTGTGTTGGGCACAGAAAAAGAAAAAACCAAAACAATGGCAGCCTGATAGTTGCAGTTTTACTCACTATGAAGGCTTATTGGATTAGGAAAGAAAAGCACTAATGACTGCGCAACACTAATGACTGCACTTTTAAGCACCCAGTTGTTAAACTTGTAAAGTTTGCAGATGACCAACATCAATTTTATCCTCAAAAAGCCCAGCTGAGGATATAATTTCCGTGGTTTTTCACAGAAGCTGTTCATCAAATCTGTTCTTTGCAAATTAGGGTTTAGAGCAGGGGGGGAAAAAACCTAAAAACCTAACATAGAACAGGACCAGACTACAGCCAACAAGAAGAACACTTTAGAGAAAAAAAGGTGTGTCCCTGCCCCACTTCAACCTCAATGACTTCTACTATTCAAAAACCAGGAAATAGGCAGGGAAAATAATTCCAGATTCCTCCTGCTCTGGAGAAAAGCTTTTCAACTCCTTTCGTCTAGCAGGTCTTACAGGATCATGTACGTACACCCAAACTAACAGACAACGGGGCAGTTTCTTTCTTTACACCCATTAAAATTTAGAGAAGTGCTCACTGTGCTCACAACCATAACCCAATACTTAATAACTTAGGATAAGTTCACATTGTGATGGACCTCAGTACTATAGCAATGCTTTTAGTATAAAAAGTACCAGTTACATTTTCTAATAGGTATGAAGGACATACAGTAAAGGCATGTTATTTCCTCAACAAATCTCACTTGCTTTAAGATATTAAACTAACTAAAGATTTGTTATGTATATATTTGTTATATGTACATATA
>JAQMYK010000008.1:8638149-8651539 GCA_030014345.1 Clarias buthupogon
TGTGTAGATAGATAGATAGATAGATAGATAGATAGATAGATAGATAGATAGATAGATAGATAGATAGATAGATAGATGAACAATGAAATGTGCAAATTTCATACTGTATAACATTGAAGAAGTTTTTTAGTTAACATATGAACATATATGAACAGCCAAATGTAATAAATGCCCTTTACTGTCTTTTGCTGATTCTGTCAAATAATTTTTACTGGTCTTTTTTAATCTTCACTGGCAGAAGTTTGTCTTTAATAAAACATTCATTAGCTTATTTTAAAACGCTTTAAATTTCAATGTTTTAGGCAAACGATGGCAGGAAATGGCTGCATTTGGAAGCAACATAATCCAACATAATTAAAGAAGGAGAACAGCTTCACTTAACAATGACTGTTTTGAGTAAATTAACAGTGTTCATTGTATTTTTGGAGAATTTTAAAGCCAAAAAGGGCATTGATATGTTCTTCCTGCCACTGCAGTTATGTTTTGTGAAATAGAACATAATGCTATTTGTATGTTGTGCAAAAATCATATCATATACAAAACTATGTGTGATACTGTAACATTTTGTTTCACTTCCAAATTCTTCTTTTTTTTGTCTTGCTCCTGCTACCATTAGCACTGGTTTTACTACATTTGGTAAGCCATAATACACTTACTTAATCTTTTTTTAAAGAAAAATAAGCAGAGACATTTCATTTTCAAAGATGCACATGGACTTCATGTAAAAGAGACATGAGATGCATTCAGTGGGTGAAAAACTGTTGTGTTTATTTTGTCTGGTTCTGTTCCACTACTCCTGTTTTGTTATAACCTCAGGTGAACAACGGCATATACAGTATACAGTTGGTTGATACACAAAAGGACAGTATACAGCACATACCTGAACTATTATAAATGTGGTAAATGAGGAAACTGATCATGTATTTTAAACGGAGGTTTTGTATTGTTTATAATGGTCCTCATGATCTTCAACAGTCTTTGTAATTTAAGAAGTTTTATGTGCAAAAACAAATTTTGATTTAATTTTCTGTCAGTGTCACGAAAAAAAAAAAAAACAAGCATGGGTTTGCTATATTTTTAATTAAAATGAACTTATTATTGATAAGTGCATAATTGCAGGCTTAAATGCCTACAAAGACAGCTGTGAGCTAATTTATCCTTTGTGCTAATTTATCCTTTGTGGGAGATGAAATTATATAATTTAGCAAAATCACTCAAAATTCACACTGATATAATTAAAACAATTCTGGCACACTATTTTGCCATTTGTGCTTCATAACACTCTTGAGCCTTAAAGAAAATTTGCACAAAATATTCTCTCAGTTTTAGTCTTTTTACTGTATCATGCACAATGGATATAAAAGGTCTCCACTTTCTTATTGCTGTTTCATTTTCAGGTTTTTGAAATATGAAATCCTAAAATGAATACAACCACATTTAATATAATGTAGCAGCAAACAACATTCGTGTGAAAAAATAAATGTTTTAGGTGCAGAAAAAATGCTTACAGTAACCATAGTAAGTATATTATCTTATCTTCCTATCATATATACCATATAATATAGTTATATAGTTCATTCATTCATCTTCTATACCGCTTTATCCTGTATTCAGGGTCGCGGGGGGCCTGGAGCCTATCCCAGGAAGCTTCGGGCACAAGGCAGGGTACACCCTGGACAGGGTGCCAATCCATCGCAGGGCATAGTTATATAGTTATATAGTTATATTACATTATAATAAGTATATTTAATTATATTTTACAATGAAATTATTATAAATAATAATAGACCCCCTATAAAAATATATGTTTTTGTATGCTTTTCTTGACATTGGTTGATTTCATCTGATTGCTGAAGCTTACACTACATAGCATTGTTGAATGGTTTCAGTCAGGAAAGGGGTGCAAACGTCTACATCTAGGCATTTTGGCAGACGACCTTATTCAGGGCAGCATACATTTTTTTCGCATTACATCTGAGCAGTTGAGGGTTAAGGGCCTTGCTCAAGGGCCCAACAGTGGCAACTTGGTAGATGTGGGGACCCGGACCTTCCGAACCACTGAGCTACTGTACTCCTGACCCCCAATACAAATAATTTCCAATACTTTGTAAAATACTGTATATCATGCAATACTGTAAAAGCCATCTTTAAGTGGAAAAAAGTACACTCCATGAGAACATTATGAAAACCAGGACATCCCACAAAATTTTATTCAAGGACAGGGTGAAAACTTCTCATAGAGGCTGTGTTGAGGCACCATTAAATGAACTACAGGAACACATTTAAATGAACTACAGGAACACATTTAACCACATCCAATTTTGGCCAAAACCATGTGACAAATTGTATTATTGTCTTATAAGACCAAAGTAAAATTATTAGTATAATTCTAAATGGTATGTTTAATGCAAAAACAAGATGATCATCTAAAAGCATGGTGGTGGCAGCATCTTACTGTAAATAGGTTTTCTTCAGCTGCAACTGGTCTGGTCAAGACAGAGTGAAACATGAATTACTTCAAATACTATCTATTTAATCACAAAAACCTGCAAGCTTACTGTACATCATTGTGCTCATACTGTCTGTCTCTTTTTGAGCAAGGCATAGATGTTCTGATTGAATAAAATAACTTTAAATATCATCATATTCATGGCATTTACAACATAAAGATTTTGTCTTATTATTAAGTAAATGGTGGCATTGATGAAGCTGTTATTTCATTTTATTTAAATTTTTGAATAATGGTGCAAATCTTTCTTCAAATGTTAGAGTACAGGGAGGGGGTGGTTCCTGATTCATACGGCTAGGTTTCCATATAAGCGCTGTTTAAACAGATGGCATCCTGAACCTGCCAGGTGGCTGCAGGTATGGTGTCGATGTGGTTAGAGAAGCAGAAAGATATTTATCAAAGTAAACAGTTGTGGTGAGCTGAGCAGTGACCCAGAGCAAGTCAATACACTGGTGACTTACATCATCAGTGCATCTGGTAATGGACATCGACATGTTACATACCCTGTCCAGCTTGCAATGTGACCCTGAAGGAATTCCTGTTCCTGTCAAACAAGGTCTCTGTATTTAATTATTCAAAATCTGGGTCAGCAGTTTTACAGCTTGTGAAACAATGACTAGCATGTTGTGATTTACGTTCTCTACTTTTCAAATCAATAACCACTTGTAGCATTTTATGTAATCTAATTTTCCACCATTTCCACCAAACTAGCAAAAGTACAAAATTGTGAGAAGCAAGTCTTCCCTTGTCTTCCTACATTTTTTATTTTATTTTATTTATTTAATTAAAATTGTAATTTCTTTTTTTTTCTTTTACTTTTAAATTATAAAGCAGTTGTTGAATCTATATGTAGAATTTATTATAAATACAAATGAAATATTCCTAATATATTTATAATTCTTTTTCCTGTGGTATGAAACAATATCCTTAAAATTTCATACTATGACACAATAATAAATTAATGGTTAGCATTGTATCAAAGCAACTTGTATGAGCGGCTGACTAAATTTTGAATCGCAGTTATTGACATCCTGTACCTCAACTGAATTTGTCCAACATGGAGTGAGTCCGAGTGGGGGTTGTGTCATGGACTACTGTATGCCTGCCATGTCAAATTAGAAATTAATAAATCATTCAACCGGACCTAACTTTCTAAACAAGCAAATAAACAAGCATGTCATGCATCAGAATTCCAAAAAAAAAGTTCCAACATGTTATTTTTGAGAAACCTTTTATAACATTTTTGAAAAAAAGACATCACAATGAAGAAAATATGAAATTGTCAAACAGGAAGGCTGAGCAGTGACCCACAGCAAGTCATTACACTGTTGACTTATATCATCAGCGCATCAGGTAACAGACATTGACATGTTATCTATCCTGTCGAGCTTGCAGTGTAACCCCCAAGGAATTCTTGTTCCTGTCAAACAAGACCTCTGTATTTAATTATTCAAAATCAGGGACAGGTCTAATTTGCAACAGCAAAGACTGAAGATATTAATTGGGTCAGCAATGTTACAGCTTAGGAAACGTTATGCATCAGACGAGAAGTAATATAGATTTTTGTTTCTTATTTTTGATCATAACCAAAATGCAGTATATATTTACAGTAAAGTAACATTAATATACAGTATGTTATTAGAGGAATTTAAATGATTAGATCATTTAATTTGTGGGCTAAAGAGATACCGTTGGTTAATTGATCCAACTTAAGACGATAAAAACCCTTGGATGCTTCCATGTGGTTTTGCTTCTGAATGGCTTACCGGTTGCAGTTTGATGCTTTGGCCATCTTACACAGCATTTTCCTGAGCTGATGTAGATTCCCATGAGCACTTTGAAACACATAATTATGAAAACCACTATCCAGTGCAACTCACTCCATTTGCTCTCCATTTGGGATCAAACAAAAAACAAAACACGAGTGCTCACACTCAGGGAAGGAGGTCTACTTTGTTTAAGTTTATTTTGAAGTACTTTGATTTCACTGCTGCTGTACTTATTCTTCTTTCCTTCTCTTCTGGGGCATCTCTCCAATTCTGGTGTCTGATTTGCACATGCCAAAACATATACTGTACCATGGTGTTTAGGGGCATTACCAATTACATGCTAATCCTGTGCTAATCCTATGCACCTCCAATGTAAATTCAAGTGGGATTCATTATTTAGCTCACCTCGGTAAAAGCAGAATGGGATGGTTAGGAATGTTTGGTGCATCTGGCGTTGACCTCTTATTTTTTTCACTTAACAAAAAATTAAGAGAATATGTAAGAAAAAAACATAGAAGAATGTTGCTTCATGAGGTCCAATGTTTAGCATGTTGCGATTTAAAAAATGTAATGTTGCCAAATTGTTGTCGTATCAGAGATATCAAAAAGAGAATCAAATCAAAAGTGCCAAATCAAATCAAAAAGTGGATTTGAGTTTGGGTTGGAAACAGTATCTTAGCTAGCATCACATCACTCTGGTTTTGATTATTTTTCTATAACAGCACATGCTGTCTGGTTTTATTCTGTACTAATTCACTGCATGACATACCGTGTATGGTTGTGTATGTGACACATACAATTTTAATTTGAATGTGAATTAATCATCATCATACTGCCCAAAATCTTAAATCCTGACATATCTGACAATCTGGCTCAGGTACACAATTGAGATAGTAGCAGCAAGCTGTTGTCTTTTGTGTTCCTGTTAATTAAAACCCCTCCTTCTAAAGGAATAATATGGACATATAGATCTTATCTGCATTACAAGATGGTTAGCTGTTTTTTTTTTTTTTTGTATTTTGAACACTGCAAAGTGTTACTATTCCCTAGACTCACTTTAGAGCTAGTGAACAAAGCAGATGATGAATGTACATACAGTACAGTACATTTCTCACTTATACACACATACTGTACAGAAGCATGCTTTCTGACACTTTAACCTGCTAATGACAATTTAACTTCAACTTCCATGTCTATGAATTAAGCTGCTCTATTTGACAAACGAAGATAAAAGAATTCAGCAGCTGATCTTTCTTCATGGTAAAACTTGCCTTGCACCTCCTTGGGTCTGTGTACATGGAGTTTGCATGTTCTCCCCATCCTTGGTGGGTTTCCTCCAGGTGCTCCGGTTTCCTCCCACAGTCCAAAGACATGCAGCTTAGACTGATTGGAATTCCCACATTTCCCATAGTATGTAAATGAGCACGTGTGTATGTATATATGTGTGCCCTGTCTCATGCCCTCAGTCTCCTGGGATAGGCTCCGGACCCCCGTCGATCATCTGTACAGGATGGAGCGGTACAGACGATAAGTGAGAGTGAGTGAGTGATGATCTTTATGGTTCTTGGTCACTCAATAACACTGGAATTAGGTCAGTCGTGAACTGGTTATGCATCAGCTAAGAAAATGTCATGGTTCTTTTTCTAACCACTGTATACCTGGTTGGTGTTATTGACTTTTGGTTTCTGTAAGACTTTTACAGTGTGTTGGCATTTTGTTCCAGACTCAGTTTCCCAGCATGCAATTCACCCCAGGCATATGGTCCTGATTGTATTCACCTGCAACTTATTAAGCTTGATTGGCCTGTCTATGTATAGCCTGTGTTTTACTTTGTTCTTTGTCTTGTGTCTCTTGATTATGCTGCTGTCTTAAAGTTTGGTTCAGTGTGTCTGATTTTGCCTTTTTGGTTTACTGACGTCGTCCTGTTTTTGGTTTTGTTAATATTAGGATAGTTTAATTGTTAGTTTAAAACTTACTTTAAAACAAGGATAAAAAAATGTATTTAAGAAAAACAGTTGGTATTACATGATGGATTCCCCCAAAGAAGTGGGGAAATCAAACGTGTTCATTTGCAAAAGCTTTTAAACCAAACCTGAGTTCACAGGATATGTAATAGAGAACTACTGTATAAATACTACTGTTAATTTTGAGATTGATTCTATCTTCAGGAGATTGTGAGCTCGATTCCCAGATGATGCTAGAGAGCGATTGATCCTATTCTCTCGGGAAAGTGGGATGGTATACCTGCACTCTCACATCAATCATAGCAACACAAGCAGAATAAATGGATAGGGCTTTCTTCTGACTGTGCTACGTACATCATCCACAGCATAATGTGAGCATAATTTTGAAAAGATTCAGTCAGCCGTGTCGTGTCTCAGAAGAAGCAGATCTTCAAGTCTTCACTTCGCAAAAATTAATATTCAGCAATACTTCTGGATACATGCAAATGCCGCAAGTCATGTACATTTCCAAACAAAAAATTACTTTCATGTGTCTGCATCCTATTTATTTTGTACTTATACATTTCCAAAAGCATTCAATGTATCTAATTTTATTCATGCCTACACTAACATTTTAAAGGGTCAAAAAATAAACCTATTTCTCAAATACTTACATAAGTATTCACATCTTGTTAACGCATCATGATAATGAACACTATGACCTTAATGTAAATGGCCTTCATTAATATTAATCAAAGTGGTTGTTTGTAAATATTGTTTGAAGTGAAGCAATTTAAGATCTAAACACCAACAGAGGATTTACTGTATAATAATTAAATTTGGTGAATTTTGCATATTCTAAAACTTTTCCCGAGTTGTATGAAACACACAGTGTACCACAACTCTACAGTAGCTTACATTTAAAAAAATTATGGAATAGTCATTATCATGTTCTGTTCATAATGCTGACACAGATTCCTTTTCTTGGCATGAGTGGAACCTCATGTGGTAGCTCATTCTCCTCAAGGCTTGGACTGATGCACCTTCCGAGACGCATTAATGCTCTTCATAGAAGTAAAATGTGATTATTTCAGCTACTGTAGCCTTCTTGTCACATGGAATCTGTTTGACCATTCCCCAACGACTTCTCTAATCGACAGGGTATTTCTGCACACAGAATTGCTGCCCACTACTGTACATGTTTTATTTAATCTCTAGAAACTGTTGTGTGTGAAATTTATAGAAAATCATCAGGTTTAAAACACTTCAAACCATGCAACCTGGCACTTAACCCTTTGATGTTTGATGTGAACATTAACTGGAGTTGTTACTTTGTATCTATGCATTGGACTTAACCATAGCTGTACTTTTACAGTATGTGCCTCAGAGGCCTTTTATGTTTTGGCTTCATTTTCCCCGATGTGTTAAGGATTAGTGCATGTGTTAATCAAACATTCTACTAAAGCACTATTACATTCTTAATTCTGCACAGCTCTGACAGGAATGCCGGCTGCAAGGTTTGTATTAACGCACTCTTATAATAGGTCATTATCTCTACGGTAACAACTGATTTAAAAGAATTAGACTGGCAGTTGCTACACATCATTTATGTCTAACAACAGATTTAGTTTTGGAACAGCAAAGAAGGAGAGAAAACTAAAAAATAAAAATAAATAAAAAAAAGAGTCCAGTGGGGGGAAAAAACTTTATAAAGTTCTTCAATCATAAATGAGGTTCCAAAGCATTCAATGCAATAACAACTGGAAAGAATTATTGTGTCTTCTTTAGTAAATCAATAGAGCAGTAAAATCCAACTAATTCCTCTTTTTCTGCGATGGATTGGCACCCTGTACAGGGTGTACCCCGCCTTGTGCCCGAAAGCCTCCTGGGATAGGCTCCAGGCCCCCCGCGACCCTGATCAAGGATAAAGCGGTATAGAAGATGAATGAATGAATGAATAATTCCTCTTTTTCTTTTTTAAATATGCAAGCATTAAGTACTAATACTGTACTTTATAGTAAAGTATGGCCTATATGGTTAAATATCCACATATTTTCTAACATTGTTAACAGGGGTGAAATTAGTTTACCCATGCTGGTGACCAACAGTTGATGTAAACAACAATTGTTAGCACACCTGTGATACTGTACATAGAATGTACATGTACAATGGGACATTTAACTACATTGAAGGCCAGTCGTCCAATCAGATTACTCAGTCAGTAATACCGTATATTCTTGTATTTGGACATTACAGTAATATCTAACCTACTGTACAGTATATGGTTCTCTCAGATCATCAAAATCCAGGTATTTTAATCATAAAGCTCTCGGAAACTTTAAAATAAAAATGTCTTTCTTAATCAATTTCCTATATTCACTTTCTTTTTCCATATTCCATTATTTGAGTTTCTGCAAACTTTCACATCCCAACTTTCTAATTTATATTTTAAATTCCTAATCTGTTACCATGCCTGTTCCTTCATTTTCTTTATACCAATTTAAAATGAAATTCATACCGCAGTCACGATAAGTACTGTAAAGGGATGGCAAAATCATATTACTTGCTCAAATTCTCATGAACTCATAATCATGTCATGTTGTAGAAGCAATTATTTCAGTCATAACATTAATTTCATTTCACTTTATGCCATGGAAGTAAACTAGTGCTGGCTGGAATCCTTACATGGCTTATTTATTTTTTGCTTTGGTAATTAACCTATTATACTGTGAAATAATTGCTGCTTAATTAGGTGGCAACATTGCAAAAAAAAAAAAGGAAGGAAGGAAAATATCAATTTGCTTGAGCAGGTTGAATATTCACGTTCAGGTTCGTTATGCATGAAGTTTTCTCTTTTCCTATTTTAGTGTTTCTCTGGCAGCACAGTGGTGTAATGGTTAGCATGGCGATCTTGCATCTCCAGGGTTCAAGGCAGGTGTGTGTGTGCGAGGTATGCGTGTTCTTCCCTGGTGGGTTTCCTCAGGGCACTCCGGTTTCCTTCAGATCAGGATAATTAGCATTTCCAAATTCCACATACTGTGTGAGTGTGTCTGCTTGTGTGCCATTAGATTGGCACTCTGTGCTGATGTGTCCTGCCTATTGCCCCAAGTCCCCTTCGATAAGCTCCGGGCCCCAGTACCGGATATGCAGTATAGGAAATGAGAGAGTGAGCAGAATTTTTTTATTTGTTCTTGGCCTTATGTTCATACTGTAACACTAGCAGCCCTAACAACCTTCATACATTTTGCATATGAGCTTTACATTTTAACATTGGAGTATTCTGCTGTGAGTAATCTCTCAAATAATTTGTTGTATCTTTAATTAAGCAGTTTTATAAGCGCAGCTCTCCAAGAAAGCCATGTGCTCATTTCAGATTAGTAAGCTTTGGCCAGTGCTCTTGTCTTGAGGTGATTTTCCTACTTGAAACTGATGGCACCTTAACTTGGCACAGTTTCAGACTGTTTTTAAGTTCATTAATACAAGCCAAATTCCGGAAAAGTAGGGACATTAAAAAATTTTTTTAATAGAATGGAAGCTAAAAGACTTTCAAATTACATGAGCCACCATTGTATTCACAATAGAAAATAGAGAACATAAATATTTAAACTGAAAAATTTGACACTTCTATCCACTAAATAAGCTCATTTCAAATTTAATGCCAAAAAAGTTGGGACTGAAAAATTAATAATATGGAAAAAATTCAGCTGGAAGAACATCTAGCATCAGGTCTGTAACATGATGAACTACAAGAGATGGCTTAGAGAGGCAGAGTCTCTCAGAAGTAAAGGTGGGCAGAGGCTGTCCAATCTGTGAATGAGTGCATAAAAAGATTCGGGAATACTTCCATTAATGAGGAATAATGTTCCTTAATGTTAAATTACAAAGGCTTGCAAATCTCATCGTCTACAGTGCTTAACATCATAAAAAGATTCTGAGAAACTGGAGAAATCTCACCAAAGACCTTTGTTGGATATCCATGGTCTTTGAGCCCTCAGACAACACTGTATCACTCAGTGTCATTGACATTAATAAATGGGCCCAGGAATACTTGCAGAAACCCTGTCATTAATAAATAAATAATTGACATTAATAAATGGACCCAAGAATACTTGCAGAAACCCTGTCTTTAAACATAATCCGTCATCTGCAGATGGCAACTAAAGTCATATGTGAACATGGTCTAGAAGCACCGTCATGTCCTGTGAGCCAAGGCTCATTTAAAATGTACTGTTTTAAAATCGAAAAGTGTTCTATGGTCAGACGAGTCCAAATTTGACATTCTTGTTGGAAATCACGGACGTTGTGTCCTCCAGGCTAAGGAGGTGGGAGACCTTCCAGTGTGTTCTCAGTGGTCAATTCAAAAGCCAGCATCTCTGAAGGTATGGGGGTGTATACTGTAAATGCATACAGTACGGCATGGGCAACTTGCATGTTTTGGAAGGAACTATGAATGCTGAAAAGTATATAAAGGTTTTAGATGGCATCTATTCCAGGAAAGGCCGTGTGTATTTCAGCAAAACCACACACTGCAGCTATTACAACAGCATGGCTTCGTAGTACAAGAGTCTGGTGCTCAATTGGCCTGTCTGCAATCCAGATCTTTCACCTACTGTATAGAGAATATTTGAAAATTGTCAAAGACGACGACAAACACTTCAGTAGCTGGAAATAAATATCAGGAAAAAATGGGACCAAATTCCAACACCAAAACTCCAGAAACTCATAACCTCAATGCCCAGACATCTTTTACTGTAAACTGTTTTGAAAAGAAGAGGAGATGGTAAACATTTCCCCGTCCCAACTTTTTTGAGACCTGTAGCAGGCATCAAATTTGAATTGAGCTCATTTTCTGCATAAAATTGAAAAATTTCAAATTTCTCAGTTTAAACATTTCTTATCTTCTTCATGTTCTATTGTGAATAAAATATTGGCTCATGTGATTTGAAAGTCTTGTACAGTAGTTTTCATTTTATTCAACTTTAAAAAACAACTTTTCTGGAATTCAGATTGTATGAACATCACTACATATTTAATTGTCAGTTACCTTCACATATTAGAATAACAGTGAAAAATTACATAAAAAAACGTAAAACAAAAAACAAAAAAACACTTTAGTTTTTAAGCCTAAAGACAACAAAAAGAAAAAGGTAAACATAAAAAGGCCTACAGTGAAGTATGATATTTAACACAATTCTTTTTGTAATCATCACAGTTAGGAAGTGAATTAATTAATCATAATTTTTGAGCAGATCACCTGTAACATTAGACGAAAAATTTGTAAAAGGACCAACCAGGTAGTCCCCGACTTACGATCCGAGTTACGAATTTCTGCAGATGTGAACAGACCGCAGCTCTACTTCCAGTTCAATCACGGAAGTAGCTCACTTGTATTGTACAAGAATAGACACTGCAGTGCACCAGATACCAATATTTACAAGTATATACAATATATTTCCCAACGATTCATCATGCAGCATCACTAGTGCAATGCTCATCAACGTGTCAGGTACAGGAAGTACATTAAAAGATGCACTCTGTACCTGGGCTTCGTTTAGCATTCTGTAGTAGTGACAGATTTATAAATAGATGTGATTTAAAATAAAAAGCTTTATACTTATTTTTTAATCCTTATTCATCCTTCTAAGTATTTTATCCTGCAGAATCAGACTGGATCACTGAGTATGAGGAGGGAAAACTGTACTTCTTGAATTGGATACATGTTCACACACTTGATTGTTTTTGGTTAAGATACTGTATCAGTTACTACGTTCTGCCTATCAAATTTATTTGAAACAGTATTTAAAGTCATAAATTTGCATAAAATGGTATCAGGCCAGGGCATGAATATCAATCATCGCTCATTTGTCTAGCTATCAGGTTTTAGCTCCTGCATTTATGGAAATAAACACAGCCACATGTTTTCAGCGCTCCTTTATGTCAACAGAAGAATAATTGAATTTAGCTGCATTTTTATCAGCAATTTGGCAGGTTCACAGGATGGAAAATTGTTGAAGCAGCCAGAAACTGAGATGGCTGTGTGTGTGTGTGTGTGTGTGTGTGTGTTTTTTTTTTTTTTTTTTGCCTCATTAGTTTTGTCTTCCAGCTCGACACAGTAAGGGCTGATTGCCTTCATGCATATAAAGACACTTGCTTACAACCATAGGTGTAGTCCTACCAGATTGCTCTGGAAAAATGCTCTGTCACTTTTCTCTCCAGGTAAGGAGAAAAAGCAATAACATACTCAAGCAGTGCTGAATATCAGCACGGCTGTAAAGCGGTTGTAGGCATGAGAGTGCAACCGAGTGTTATAGATATCACAGGTAGTGTAATTAATGGGGTGAAAGTAGTTTTAAAATCTTACGGGTTACTACCGTATGTAGCCGAGGGGAGCAGGGATAGCCCGGTGGTGAAGGTGTTGGACTTCTGATCGGAGGGTCTTGGTTCTAACCCCCCTAGCCACTGTTGAGCAAGCAAGGTTCTTCTCCCTAAATTGCAAGTATACAATAGGATGTTGAACTGGCAGCCTTGGCCTGTAAGAAACTGAGACAGAGAAAAACTTTTAAACACACCATGCTTCCTCCAGTACTTAAATAAATAGCACTACACCGCTGCTTACAACTGTCATACAGTATGTAATAAAAACTTATTAATAAAAATATGGGGGTGGGGGGATACCACAAACAATACTAGTTTTTGATTAGTTGGTCCTTGTCACATGACCTGCTGTGCACTTGCGGCATTCTGAAAGGTTTTCATCTCGCAGCAGTGTAGATCCTCATGGAAAGAGCATGTTGTCGTGATGGTGTCGCTCACTATTCTGAGCAAGCTTTTTTGTGCATGTCTCCATTTAAAATGACAGAATTTAGCATGCACAATATGTGACACATGAACAGCCCCAAAGACAGTCAAATTGTCTGACTTTTGGGACGGGAAAGGTGTGGTCGCTAGACGGAGTCACTGACATTTTGTTTGCACATTTGCATCGTGACTTCGTCACCACATACTGTAGGGGATGTAATGTACTCTGACAGTAGATGCCAAAGCCTTGCTTTTCCATGCCGTGCCTGCAGGACAGAACGTGAAAGTCTGTTAGCCAGAGGTGGAAAGAGTAATAAAATTTTGTACTTAAGTAAAAGTACTGTTACTTTAGTGAACTTTTACTGAAGTAC
>JAQMYK010000008.1:8688385-8700946 GCA_030014345.1 Clarias buthupogon
AGAATGCTTTCAGCACCTTGTTGAATCAATGCCACGTAGAATTAAGGCAGTTCTGAAGGCGAAAGGGGGTCAAACACTGTATTAGTATGGTGTTCCTAATAATCCTTTAGGTGAGTGTATATTCCTGTGACATATATTGATACTTTTTTAGTGTAAACATTTTTCAAATTCAAAGTCTCACAGCATTATTTAATTTTAATCATCATCATCATCATGACTACCTTTAACCTTAAAGATGTGGGTTAATTTTTTGTCATAGCAGCAACAGGTGTTGTGTCTCTACATTTTGATTCATTAATGTAATTGTATTTAGCTTCCTCACATAGTGTCTGTGCAAATTGTGAAATGTGCCACCATGAGGTTTTCTGGGTGACTGGAGGACAATTAACATCTCAGCCATGCGCCTCTTAGCGCTATATTTATAGCAACATGCTCTGAGGCCATCACCACTTTGGGTGATTTCGTTAGTGCTCTTGGCTTTGCTGGGCGCACTCCTGCTGGGAAAAAGCAATTACTTCATTTTGGTTAGTACCTAAGTGGTGGATAGAAGATGACAAGTGAACAGAATAGAATAGAAAAAGAAGGTGCAGTCTATTGAGACATAGGCTGAGGGCAAACAAGATTTTGCTAGTTTGTTTGTTTTACCTGACATGGTTTCATCCATGAATCAACCAAAATATGTGTATGCCTGAAGGTCTAAGTACTGAAGGAGGTTTTAGGCACAAAATTGATGATGAAATCATCTGTGCTTCCTGGCTGTCCTCTGGTTGTGTTCAACGTTTTCACCTCTATTTTTATTTGGTACTTTTTACTCAGTCCAAAGAAATACAGCTGACAGCAGAGAATCATGGTGTTAAGGAGCCAACATCTGTCAACAATCAGCAATTTATAAGTTAGATCTCTCTCTTTCACAGTATGAGTTATCACGGACATTTCCCAGAGGCAAAGCAACACCTGGATTAAACCCTCTGACATAACTCAGCTTTCACACCATTATTACTATACTTTTTTAACAGACCATTCTCAAAATAATCAATTTACCAAGTCTTCTTAAAAAAATAATAAGATAGAATAATATTCAGGGGATTACAAGAAATCATAAAAGGCAACAACAAACCAAGACAAAAAAAAAAAGTAAGATGTGAGAAGACACTAACGTACACTACAGGTTCCTAACCCTGGACCAAGATGACCCTTGCCCTACACATTTTAATGTTTTCTCAGCTCCCAACATACATCATTTAACTAATCAGCTATTAAACAGACTTTTCCAAATACAAGTTGGTGTAATTAAGCAAGGAATACACAAAATTGTGGACCAGGACCAGGGTTGAGTTTTTCAATAAATTTCACCCGCTGCGTTATGATTGATAATTAATAATAATTTTTTTTTTAAAGATCTACCACTACCCATACCCCAGGCCCTGGATGCAATTCTGGTCTTAAGCCGAGATCAAATGAAGAGGTTGCATCAGGAAGGGCGTCCTTCCATGTCAAGTTGTGTTCAGATCAGATGGTCCACTTCTCAAAGGGTTTACTGATCAAAAATGGAATCAACATTTTTTTACTCCTTACCCCAACATGGATCAAGGATGTGCAAAAAGAATATATTTATTCCAACAAGATTACATGAGAGATTACTTTTCTATTAAACAAATTATCTAAGGTTTACACCACCAATCTCATTCCAATTTGAAAATTCATTCAGATTGGGCCAGATCAGGTCAGTCTGTTTGAAGTGAGTTGTTTACATGCCACAATTTTATTCCCATTGAGCTATTATTCCCAAATTAATTTAAATATTAGGTTCCATGTAAGTTCACTTTCTGTCTTGCCCTGATTACTGCTGTTTGTTTCCCCTGCCTGGTTATTGTTTACCGTACTGATGTTTTTTTTTCCTATACATGACTTAAGCTGTGCTTCACCTGTAAATGCTTTTCTCATACTACCACCACTTTAAACTTTACATGCTCATTGCTGATCGAACATGGTGCATGACTATAACAAGGGAAAATAATTGCTGTTTTTCTGGCTGTTCTCCAGGAGCTCAATGGTGAAGGAGTTTGATTACTGCTCAGAAGGTCATGAGTTTAAGTCTGAGCTATGCTAGGCCCTTGAGCGAGGCCCTTATCCCTTAATTGGGCAGGAGTATAAAAGAGAAAAATCCGTGTAGCTTTGGATAAAGGCAACTGAAATATGTTGGAAATGTTTTGAAATAAAAAATATACCTACTGTAGATATAATCATTTCCTTTGAATTATTTTCAAATACTGCTTTACATTTCATCCTGGACACATTTCATCCTCTCTGATTTTAACTCTAAGACTCATATTTTAACTCTAAGATTTAGGTGTACTCATTGTATTAACTAACTGTATTGTATATATTTCAATAAATCAGTCTGGACGCACAATGATAGAAAATGGCTGTCCTGTAAAGCTGAAAAAGTGTAAAGTGAATAATTAAAATTTCTGAAAATCCTCCATTCACAATCCAATACAGTGAAAAGCAGCTATGAAACAAAATGCCGTCCTTTCAAGTGTGTAAACACCATAGGTGCCTTTCAAATGGCCAGAAGTACCCTGCGAAGTATACTACACAGGGTGTTCAGCCATGTTAAGTCTGATTCCAAACTGCAGGGAGCGAAAATGTTCAGTTCAAAGGAAACTGCAAACGGTGTAGGGAAAGAGTGAACAACAGGTCAAAAGGGAATGAAAAAATTCCTATCTGTCATTGCGTCTCGCTGGAGCGTGAAAAAATGGAGCTCAAAAAGTATTTATATATTTATTATTATATATATTCATTATTAACGAGGATAACATCATATTAAAAGGACACAAAAAATTACATTTTAATTTAATCAGGAAATCCATAGTATTATATACTGTAGGCTAATAATCAGTAAAAATCTCTGTACATATTTAATCAGTTATTATTAATCAATAATTTATTTTTACAAGTTATACATGTTTCAGTAGTATCTGTTTTATAATGGTATCAGTTTTTGTTTTAATAAATATTCAATATTTAATGTCCGTAGTGTGAAATTTTCACAGCAGCTGTAACACGTTTTCGAGGTGCTTATTTTACCATGGTAACGCATGGAGGAGGTCATGTCGGTGCAGGTGACTACGCAGGGTGTTCCGCATGGTGAAGTATGTTCGGGAGGAGGGGGAGGGGTATTGGGGGGAGTTCCCTTCACCGACAGTCCCTGCAAACGGAGCAGTGAGTAGGGAGCACTGTGCGAAGTACACTACGGAATGGAACGCAGCCCATGTGTGTTGTCCATTCCGCCCGGGTTGAATTTAAAAGTTAGGCATGTTTAAAAAGGCTTACATGTGATTATGGTTTTTGGCCACATTATGGCAGTGTGGAGACAGGGGACAGATGCACCGCTCTTTCAGCCAAGTGGTATACATTACAGTATATATTCGTCTCTAAGTTGTATAAGACTCACTTTGTAAGACTTAAGAACAAATCCGACTTAGGAACATGCTCCTTTGTAAGTTTGTAAGTTGGGGACTTTGTCATTCTCAGGAGTAACTACATGTTTGGAGTGATGTTTTAACTTAACTGCGTATTTACTCAATACGGTTTTCAAACAAAAATCGAATTGAGTAAATACTCAAGAAAAAAAAATTTAAGAAATAATTTTTTTTCTTGAACTTTTGTTAGCTAGGTGCTCACGCGGCCGTGTGTGCTGTGGTGGAGCAGGATGCTGGGCAAAAGTGTGTAAGCTCCATAGGTAGTAGATAGATACAGTTATGAAAGTTTAGCTCGCTATAGCTTCTGTACAGTGCGGTAACATGAAGCCTAACATTAGCTTAACTCACCTCAGTAATACCAGGTGCCTCAGTATAACTATAAGAGGAAACACGTCGATGTCACATATGATTGTATAAAATACTGTACCTGTAAGCTAATTAAAACATATTTTGTTTCAATAAATAAAGGAATGAATGAATGAGTTAATACCTACCCAGAATAAAGAGTCCACAAAATGTCCATCTTCACCTCCCTAGTGCAGTTTGATAGCATCAGTCCGGGGGTCTTTTAAATCAAGTGTAAGTCTGGGGGTCTTTTAAATTGCATCTCAGTGAAGGTAAATTGCTTTCTCAACTTGTTTTTTTTTTCTTTGTAGTTTATTCAGTCTGTGTCTCAAAAGTTTTTATGAACAGAATGATATCTGTTGTCTTAACAAATACCACTGTAAGACGTTAGGCCAACAATACCATATACAGTAGATTAATTCAATATTTGTCTAGTTGGAGTTAAAGCAAAATTTTCTTTCTATAGACTGTGTGTCTGTGTGTTTGAGTGTGTCCATGTGTGTATGTCTCCGTCTGTCTGTCTATTTGTCTGTCTGTCTCATGTGTAGAGGTGAAAAAATACATTTAGCGAATTAAATTAAATACTGAAATCTTATTCAAATAAAAGTAACTCTCTTAAGTAACTCTTAACTCGACTTGAGTGAAAGTTAACATACTCAATTATTCAAGAGTAAAATTTAAAAAAATTTAACTGATCGATAATAAACACTCCAGTCATACTTTTTGTCCACATTTATTTTTTGGCCATAATTAAATAGTTATTCAATATTTTTCCACAAACGTTTGGCCTGTTGCTCGAGTTTTAGCAAATATGTTTAATGATTAATGTTCCTTGCACACTCAGTAAGCTTTATACGTGTTATTTAAAGAATGAACCTGCAGGCTGGAGTGAAAGGCCAGAATTCTCGCTAATTATGATGATTATAGTACATGGCAATCAAAAGACAACCTTTCAACTAATGCCTCTTAACAGCCACACCTACACATTCTCAGCACCGCCAGGGACATTCATACTCGGGGTGTATAAGCACTACTAATGCATGTCATCAAATCATGACAGTTCCATGACAATAGGGGAGGCATGACACACACACGCACACACACACACACACAGACTTAGATTAGCTCATTTCTCATGTCAATTTAAATCTGCTCTTGGCCACGTACATCCATCAATGTCTTCTAACTGCAGGATTCCCCCACAGCACGCTAATCTGTCACCGTTCTTTACATTTCTCAACATGTCACCATGTACGGCAGAGAGGGCTCGCTAGATACTTATGAACAAAGGATTTTTGATGTACATTATTAGAGGCCCTAGAGGAGTCATTTAATGAAGGACATATGCATGCATAAAAAACTGACCTCTCAGCTACTGCAAATGTCTTTGTAATGGTTACGATTTCTGCTAAGGAAAAGACTAAACAGAAAAGCTTTTCATCTTGTATTATTTATGATGTCATGCTAACAATGGCAGAGGGTGAAAGGCCACCATTTTGTGTTTCCGAGCCACAAGGCTTATCTCGTCCGAACACCAAAGCTGCTTTAATCTGGCCTGGTGTGAGAAGATGAACATTCATATTCCTAACTCAAAATCACACACATCCAATAATAACAATATTAATGCTTTATGATTTAACCATGTAATTCAATAAAATTTGTGGTCAGCCAAAACACAGTATTGGTGGTGAATTTTTTTTTTTTATGTTATACATATAATATAGAAAATTTGTGTGCCAAAGAAGCTACTACTGAAGTTTATGCAACATGGAAGTGGCCAATCCTGTTTCCCTAAATATTTCAACTTTAGCTATTTTAGAGAGATGATTTTATATGTGCCCCACCGAAATGACTATTTTTCATTGTTATACTGTCTTGCTTACAATAATCATTTAAATGGCAAATTATTAAAATTTCTTTATGAGTATTGATATTAAAAAAATTGATGTAAATTTCTAGAAGCATATAATCTGTAAAAATTGGTAAAAGCTTAATATGCAAAAAATCTGTAGTGTCTGTAACCATTTCAAATTACTTTTGCAAGTAACAATTTTAGCATTTGCCTTTAATGCGAAATCTAAATTAATTAAGATTTTTTTTTCTATAAAAGGGCATGAAAGTGTAGTTAGCAAATACGTTTCTTTTTATTTGATACAAAATATAAATGTGTATGCATATTTACAAAAAACGAAGCATGGATCGAGAGATAAGAAACATGAAGTATTATGAAAAACGCTGTTATATAATCTTATCTGACAATTTACTTTTTCATCTACCGTAGGTGAGACACTTTTTAGCACCAATATCATGTTTTGTCTGAGTAAGAGCAACCTGAAATGATTTTTTATTTTCATATTTTTCTGCCTTGCCTGGTTTTCAACGACTTGAATCCTGAGCTGATGATTTATTACGGGTTTTGTTGTAGCCTGTCATTGGTTTCTTATCTGACTGTGTCAACGTGTTTCATGTTACTTCTTGATTAGTTTGTCTGGTTATATCCTTTTGTGTAAAAGCGTCTTCTTATCATGCTTTAGCTGTAAACATTGTTTTCCAGACCACCCTGTTTCTTTGTTTTTATACTCGTTTTTAAAACCTGCTTGTTTTTTTCAGATTTAAAGTTATTGATTGTCCATGGAAATTGTTTCCTGTCTGCGTTTTGACCTCTGTTGTAGACATATTAACTACAAAAAAAAAAAAAAAAAAAAGTTCCCTGAAAACGTGATTTACTGACGGGGACATGCTTCTGGTAGCACTTAAATTTGACTAGTGAATTTGTGAACCTCAGTTTTGTGCTCCAGTAGAAAACATGAGGGTGGCCTGTCTGTGGCCTCTGTTCAGTGAAAACACATGGACAAACGTGCTGTTTATCATTTGTGCTGTTTATTCATGCCGTTAGCATGGAGTCATCTTTTCCAATGACATACCCAAAGCTTTTTGTGGTCAACTTTTTTTTTTTTCAGTAATTCAGTAATTTCAGTATGCTTCAATAACTACTGTCTGTACTTGCTGAAGGATAATAATCTTTTTAAAAAATAGAGCTGGATGAGGATTTTTGATGGAATAATATCTATGAGGTTGAGTGAAAATATTACCCATACTCTTGCTATAAAATTTTAGCTTAATTATCTTTTAAAATAGATAATTATTTTTAAATAATAAAATAATAAGTATTCCCTTGTAGTATTCGACATACTCTCCTTGCTTTTCCATACCGTTCCATCTGTCCGTCTGCCAACATGCTTTCATATTCCTTCTTTAAAAAAAGTTTTAGGCTGAGCTGTGAGCCACGGATGCATTGCTGTCTTCACTTCTTCATTAGTAGTGAATTTTCTCCTTGTAGTCTGCTTTCAGGGGAGCAAACTGGTGAAAGTCTGATGGAGCAAGATCAGGACTATAGAGTGTGCTTAAACACCACAAAAGGAAGAGTGTTGACAGTGTGGGCAGAAGTGTGCAGGTGTGCATCGTCATGCAAGATACAGTAGCAGATAGAAGAACACGCTTGGATAGCAGTCTTCGGTGTTTATTCAGATCTTCAATAAGCATCTCACTGTAACGAGCACTGTTGATTGTTGAACCTTTTTTTCTGATAATGTTCCAATACTGGCCCTTGAGAATCCCAAAAAACTGTAAGCATCAATTTTCCAGCTGATGGTTGACTTTTAAACTTTTTCTTGGTTGCCAATTGAGAATGTATTTGTTCCATACGCTGCCGTTTACTCTCAGGCTCGTTGTGATGAATCCCTGTCTCGTCATCAGTAATGATTCCTACAAGAAATTTTTCCTTCCTTAGACTATCGGCTCAATTTTTTTTTTGCAGCTATCCAAACACTTCCTCCATCTTCTCAGTTGCATCCTTGATAAATAACAGCACCAGGTACACAAAATCCATTTTTGCTCGTACCACAGTTACAAATAAACTGATGTAACACGTTCATACCTGCACAGAAGCAACTGGGGAGACAGTAGCCTTGAACACCTAAGTAAAAACAAAGTATGCTAAGTACAGTATAGTAAATCATAGCATGCCAAAGCATACAGAAGTAAAAAATATTTTATTATAAAAAATAAAATAATAACGATAGTTATGTTGATAGTGAGCGAGCAGAAGAGAGACAATTCTAACACACATAAATTATCTTGAACGCGCAAAAGTGATTTTCGGCGCACAACAACAAGTTTGAGAGCGCAAAAACGAGTCTGAAAGCGCGCGCACGAAAGAGTAGTGCACTTAAATATAAGTATTATATATTGTTTCAAGCTTATTTTTTGAAATATAACAAAAATAAATAAAAAAACAAAGTTTAAATTAGTGTAATTTGAAAAATTAGACCAACGTTTTACTTTTAAAGTATATTTTCCTCTAATATATTTTTGGAAAGTGTACTATACTACAATTATTTTTAAGTACAGTGTGTTTGAAGTTTAATTCCAAAATTTGGTAAAAGCATGGTGTTAGTATACTTTTTATATATTAACTGATGGTACAACTTTTTGTTAGTATATTTGCAGTGTATTATATATATATTATAGTATCAATATATTTGTAATCCACTAAAGTGTATTTTTTTCCCCCACTGGGGCAGAAAGCACTGATAAGACAAGATAAAGTGCAGATAATGTTTGACTCACCCAATACTTGGATACTGTAAATATTTAAAATATGATTTGTATGGCCGATAATGCATGACACTATGGTGTTTGCTAAAGACCTGCAATATCGACTGCTACACCAAACATTTTTATCTATGGAATTTAATCAATAGGCCTTTTAGAGTCTACCTCATACTGTAGTTAGCTGAAAGCAAAACAGTGGTAAGTTGAAAGACAACCACAAATCTTCCTGGCTAATTAGCTACTGAAAATATTGTCTTGTTGCGTTGTGTGCCAGAATCAAAGGTTCGATCACAGCCATCAAATAATGTGAAACAATTTTGGTTAGGACAAAAGAGTCTTATTGAGGTAATCATCAAAAATGCTTGTTTTTATAGCACACACTTCATCTCAAGTATTGTCTGTTGTATGTAGGAATATGGCTATATTCAAATTACCAGACTGATTCAGATTTTTTTTCACCCTAATGTGATACAGATCTCTTCGTCACAAGGCCACAGTGCTTACAATTTATGCCACTGTGCTGCACAATATATATTTTATGCATGATTTAAAAATCATTGTAAGGAGAAACATTCATCATATGGTCAAACTTTATTTTTATAGTTCATTTTGTTTCACAGGATCCAAATCCAATCCAATACAGGTGACAGAATTTCAATGTAAAGGCAAATATGCTGGTGGTCTTGTCAAACAAATTGATACAAATGCTGCACTGTTGGAAAACATGTAATGTACCCAGAGAACAGGAGTTATGAATTTGACTCACAGTTAATGTGAAGTCAGCTCTGCATGCTTCCTGAATACTAATGTGGGAGTTTGATATTCTTTGTGCTCCTTTGAATTACTAACAAGTCGGATGGAATATTAGTGTGTTACAGGAGAGTATTTTTCCTAAATGTGTGTCTTTCCAAGTGGAACCTTCAGATTAATAACAGAAATCCCATTACAGACAATTGAAATATGTAATTTATATAATGAAAGATGTATTATCTCTTACATTACTCGAAGGGTGTAATGAATCAGAGCACGGCTTTTCCGCTTGAAGAACATTTGTTTCAGATTGTTAGAAGCCACGTACTGTATGCACTTTGTGAAAAATATTTATATCAGAATAAGAAATAATACTACGTCCTTTATCATTTAGTAAAAAGCACAGTTCTATCTGATGTTTGAACACATTGTTATGGTTTAGTTTTTATCTTTCTTTATGTATTAAGACCATAAGACCCTAGTCAGAGTAATTCAGAAGTTACAACAGTATTTTTCTTGTCAAGCAACTCATATACAGAGTCAGGTATTAGGATGTGTGTTAGTTGATTTTTTTTTGTAGGTGAGAAAATGGCATATTATAAAACCTGCTGTAGATTTTAACATTTTTAAATGAACGAATAAAACAAGACGTAAAATTGTCAAGCACTGAAATGAACATTCAATATGAATTACTAGTATAATTCTGTATTAAGAAACATATTTGTAATTGATAATTAATTTGTCTTTGATGTGATCCAGCAATATATTATTATTTTGTAATTAAATGTACAGTAATAGAAAATGAGCGGGGTGAAAATGCTGTTTCCACTGTTGAGAGTTGCAGAAAGTGTTTTAAGACGGCATAAAAAAATGGTTTTATGTCCTGAATAAAATTTGTAAGGACAACAAGATACCACGTTAACTGTATACTAGATACAAAGTGTTTCAGGGGGATTAAAATTAAATTGTGATGAAATTTCAGCATAAAACAGCCGCAGTAAAACATTTGAATAGTGGGAATGATTTTAAGGAAGACCGCACGTCCATGAATGACTATTCCGGCTGAGGTGGCTCGGACCCCACCGCAGAGATTTCTGGGAACATTTGGCAAGTGGAACGCCTGAACCTCGAAAATCACCAGATAACCTGTAGTCATCTTGCAGAACAGATGTATCTGTCTGTGGGAACCATACACCCCATCGTTTACAGATATCGCCACATCCACTGTACAGTCCTAACCTCACTCCAAGTCATTTTCACATGTTTGGGCAATTAATGGTGTTTCTGGAAGGCCAGGGTATCAGACATGAAGCAGGCAGTCCATGATGACTCTGGCATACTGAGAAGATTTTCTATCTTGGTGGTGTCCAAGCACTAGTGAAACACATGGATAAGTGCATTAGAGTGGAAGGTAATTATATAGAGAAATACAGTAAATAGAGTTTTTATTCTAATAACTGTGTTCTGTTATCCTGCACAATCAAAAGTCCCAGTTTAACTTGACCACCCCTCATATTTTATTTACTTATTTATTTGTTTGTTTGTTTGTTTGTTTGTTTGTTTGTTTGTTTAATTATTTATTTGCTTGCATGCTTAATTGTCATAGTTATTACCAAAGGCCAAATTGTGAATGAGCTCTGATCAGTTTGTAACCCATTGCACTGTTAGCTGTTAATGCCTGTTACCTATTTATTGGTTACTTAAACATAACTGACGCTATTTGCTTATAAAATTAATAAATACTGGCAAATGACTTTCAACAGAAAAGGATGATGTTTCTTATTTTAAAGCATGGACTAGGTGTGTGGCAGCTTTCTTGAAAGCACATCAGGGAGTTAATTTCTTAGCCATAATTAGAGCTTTTCATAATTTGCATTAATTACACCGTGTGAATTTAAATAAAACATAAGCACCGATAGAATCACTATTAGTAGATTACTAGAATTACTAATATTATTGATAATAATATACTAGTAGAATTAGTAGAAGAAAAACAACATTTACACCATTTGAAGGAGGGAAGAGTCTGTAGAGCCAGTGTGTACCTCAATTAAGCATTATGAAGATCGGTCAATTTTCTGTAATTAGCAGAAATCTGCCAGTTCATTTAGCCCCAGGAGTAATTATCTTTCTTTTTCCCTCATCATCCTACCAACATAATGTGAAAACCTACAATTCAGCATCATTACAGATAGATCATGCCCTGTCAAAATGCAAGCTAAGGAACCCAGTTCTGCTTAAAAAGTGACTTTAGCTGCTGAACCAAGCTGTGTCGATGAATCATATTTGTGGTATGCTGACAGTGATGGGCTTTTTTGTTCTCCAGCACAGTTCAGAATATGCATGTAGATGCTGTAGAACTGCATGCTGACAGTCTCTAATCAACATGGACAAGCTGGATACGAAACCAATTATAGGACCACCTGCTGGAAAAGCTCTCAGCTATTACTGACATCTTCCAGGTGATGTCTATGTGAGACATTCGAGATAACTTTATTTTATACATATCAATTTTGGTGGTTTAAAATGTCATGAGACATCCTCTTGGGGACCCTAAATCAGGGAAGCCATGCTGCTGTTAAACATGCTCAGAGTCATCTTTCTACTTAGTGCTTATGGGATGATGAATTGCATCAAATCCCACCTGTCATTCTTTCTGACTATTTCATATTTGTTGTTTTATAGGAATTCAGTCTTTCCTATGAGAAACAGTCTCCATGTACAAGCATTAAAACTACCTGGACTCCATATTAACATCAATTAACATCAACTGTTAAAGCTGAACTGCCTGCCACCTAACACACAGTATAAATGCAGATCAATTCCTGCTCAGTGTTTCACCCAGATGAGGATGGGTTCCCTGTTGAGTCCGGTTCCTCATAAGGTTTCTTCCTATTGCCATCTCAGGGAGTTTTTCCTTGCCACTCTCGCCCTCGACTTGGTCATCAGGGACTATCTGATCATTTTGATTCATACACATTCATGTTCCATACAAACTTAAATAATTCTTTGGATTGTGTAAAGCTGCTTTGCGACAATGACAATTGTTAAAAGTGCTATATGTACAAATACAATTGAATTGAAATTTAAACAAGTTTCAGGCTGTTTTCTTTTCAGTTTTCAGAGTTTTTAAGATTTGATGTTTATTCAGTTGTTGGAAGTTGGAAACAAAAGGCCTAACCCAGCATGAAAACTAACATTGGATAATCATTGTTATGGTTGTAACAAAATTGTAACACTTTTGCAATGACATCCACTGTCGGGACAATGACTCTCACTCACTCATCATCTATACCACTTTATCCTGTATTCAGGGTCGCGGGGGGCCTGGAGCCTATCCCAGGAGGCTTAGGGCACAAGGCAGGGT
>JAQMYK010000008.1:8731912-8747179 GCA_030014345.1 Clarias buthupogon
ATACTGTAGTATTGTACTATTGAGCTATATACACTGTATAAAGTAACACTAATAAAGTGAATACTCACTGTCTAGTTTATCAGGAACAGCACTACAGTACAACTCCACATTCTTTTTAATTTATTTATTTATTTATTTGGTATTTTGGTCCATTCACATGCCATCAGAGACATCGGGCAACGGATACCCACCACCCTGGTGATACTGTATATCTGTCATTTCTTTGACAGTTACTTAAGGGGTCGGGTTGCCAGCTCGATGTCCGATTGTCCATCACACATTATGGGTAATTTAGGAACGCCAATTAGACTAACTGCGTGTCTTTGGAGTGTGAGTGGAAACTGGAGTACCCTGAGGAAACCTATCAAGCACGGGAGAACAGTACTATATGTACTGTAAACACATGCAAACTTGACCCTGAAGGTGGCAGGGTGACAGTGGGATTCATATCCATGCAGTTCTGTAATCATCCAACCATGTGGCAGAAGCACATTGTCTAAAATCATGCAGCTACTGTACATGTCAAGAGCTTCAGTTCACCTTTAAACATGATTATGGTGAAAAGCTGTGATCTGTGGCAATGCTATTGATGATAAATATCCTGGGGCTTTTACTCACAACCCTCCCTGGATTTATCACAGAACATTATCTTCAGGGCCTGGAGAACTGTATCTGCCACATGATAGCTTTTCACTGTATATCATACCATGTATAGTTACAGTATGTATGTGAGAAATACAATTTTATTCCATCTTAACATAATTTGTCTTGCAGCCAAACTACTGTCAGAGGCATGCAGGTATAATACAAAATAGGCAATAATCTTCTGAGCAGCCAGCAACAAACATGTTAAAGTAAAAAAAAAAAGAAAGGAAAAGACAAGAAAAAAGGAAAGCTTTTATATTTCGTCCGATGCTTTGTTTACAACCAATCGATTGGTGAATTATTGCAAGTAGAGTACAGCAAAGGATCAGAAAAGAAAAATGACAGGAGTGCCAGTAGCCAACAACAGCAGGTGAACACGTGGAGTGAGAGAAATAACAGATAGTGACAAGTCAGAAATGAAAACCGCAGCCTGTCAAATTACTAGAGGAAATGAGATCCTGCCAAAGAGAGAGAGCAGGTTCAAGAAGGCCCTTTAATCCAAAAACCTGGGGGAAGAATGAGCTTGTCATTACACCAGTAAGACTAAGATCCTAAAGGGAGCAAAAAGAAATGGAGCAGTTCAGTCAATGAATGGGAAAGTTCAGGAAAAGTAAGCTGAAGAGATTAAAGTGATTCCTGAGCCTCTTGATGGAAGATTAAGCAGCACTCACATACTCGTTCATTCCCGCTGGAGTACACCTCTTCAAGGCATTTTCAGTCAACATGGCAATGACTTTTTAGCTCGTCCCCTGCATCCCTTCTCTCACACAATCAAAATCTGCTTTTTGCTCCAGGCACACTGGGACTGTCTCGCACTGTTGTATACCTTGTCATAGTGAGGGGCGATGTTTGAGCTTTAAATACATTTTGGATCCCAGAACAACAGCTAGAAATTTTCTGTCATTTTGCTCATTTCACATACTGTACACTGACTGAACACCTTAGTAGGAACACTATTATAATACTGGACCTCTCTTTTGTCTCAAAACAGCCACAATACCTCATGGCATGAATTCCACAAGATATGAGACTCTGGTCCATGTTGACAAGATTGCATCACACATTCGTTGCAGATTTTTTTTACATGCACTTCCATGCTGCGCATCTCCTGTTCAACCACATCCCAAAGGTGTTCTAATGGATTTAGACTCGTTGTCCAGGAAGGCCACTGAAGAACAATGAACTCATTGTCATGGTCATGAAACCATACTGGAGTAAGATGATTTTTTGCGTTTGACATGGTGCGTTATTGCGCTGGAATTAACACATTGCCCACACAATTACACAACCTCTACCAGCCTGGATTGTTTACACAAGGCAGGTCGTGTCCATGGATTCATGCTGTTGGTGTTAACCCTACCATCTGCTACCAAAACTATAAGTTAATGTAGGCTGTAGAACTGCCAGTCATTGGATGTTTTTTTATTTATCTTTTATTATTTTTATTTTTGTCATCTTGGAATACGCCCATGTCATCATGTTGATTCAGTACATTCAGATAGCCAACTGACCTCATTTTTTGGGAGCACATAAGATTGGTGAACGTGGACCTGACCAACAGAAGCAACCCCAGATCTTAACACTGACCCTTTGGGCTTGTATGGTGGGTAATAGGCATGAGGGAACATCGCTCTGGAACAGGGTAAATCTGGATGCGTCAGACAACATGACCTTTTTCCAATGATGACACAGTCCATTCTTTATACTGCCTAGCAAATTGAAGACTTTTTTCCCGATTATCATCACTTACACATGGTTTTCTTATAAATGTTCTAACTTTCACTATTAAACATAGCTCATTGTCAATTATGAGGTTCATTTCATCCCAGCCAACGTCCTGGAAAATGCTATTCTAACCACGCAAGAGCAAAATGGGGTGGTGCTCCATGGAGTGGTGCTCTAGTTATAGCTGTATAGCCATGAAATATTGCCTAGTTAATTTGTCACCCACCCTGTATGCTACTCTAATAGGAAGGCATTTTACTAATCCAGTACAAGAGCTTTAGTGAGATCAGGTACTGATGTCAGGTGCAGAAGTCTGTGTTCCAATTTGTCCCTTCTACAAGTTTTTCAACATCAGTCTTGATATGGATGGTCTGATAGATTTGACTTCATGGCCTACTGGAAGAGGTTTGGGCTGTTTAGCTCCATGGAAACATAATCCGAATATTAAAATGTACATAGATATTCCAAACAATAGTGTTCATACAATCTTGTGGCAAGTTGGGGAGGGCTCACAAAAGGGTGCTATGGTCATGCAATTCTTTGGACATATAGTGTATATATTTAAAAACTGTATACAACATTATATGACAACCTACAACAGATAGGTGTTTATTCAACAATTACTACATTAAACATTATGGAAAAAGATATGTGCATTATTTCACAAATATAAAATGTAATTGGCATAGTCGTATCTCTAGTTCATATAGCTGACAACACTCTTTATGAACTTTCAGAAATCAGGAAGTGATAAAGTTCCTGTTTGGTTTTATGGAACAGTACTGTACAAAGAGCACAATTCTTGTCTAGTGGTCTGGTTAATCTCCAAGTACATAGCGGGGGGGGGGGAATTAAAGTCTTAATTTGCACTAGGTTCTTGAATGCTTCTACATAAGCGAATGTGCACAATAATATGTATTTTTCTATTCATTCTCCCTCTTAGTCTCTACGTCATAATTTACTGTATCTCTTTAAAATGTAGTTTAATATTCTATCCTAGTCTGGTCATAGTCATCCTAGTAAAGGCTTTTTTTCTTAGCTTTTTTTTTAACTACAGGAAACATATTTATCATTGCGTTCAACAAAGCTTTATCGTGATGAAGCAGCATGTTCAGTATATTACTTAAGCACATACAGAACATACCACAATGAGGAAGCTTCTCACCCCTAAGCCCAATCTTCCTATAATGAGAATTTGTAATGGAGAGACTAAAGAATTGTCTTTTTGCTATATTTTTGACAGCAAGTGTTTTCTTACATCAGGGCAGTAGCATTAACCTGGATCTGACTAATTACGTAGAATTTTCTGGGCCAGAAGGAAGTTACTTTGGATTTTCTGTGGACTTTTTTCAAGCACAGAACCAAAAGTAAGTATATGGTCAATATGCATACAGCCTTCCTTGTGCTGTTATTGTGACATGTAACCTTATATGATATACTTACAGTATATGATATATCTAAACCCATTGATATACAGTATTTTACTTTTTAATTATGAAAATGTAATCATAGTCTTATGCAAAAGTTTAGGCACCCCTTGATAACTTTGGTTTTGGTGTTTAACACAGTCTCTCTTGGAAATAGAAAAAATGCACAATATGTTCTGCAAACATTGATGCATAGATACATCTTATGCCATAAAATGAATAAAAAAATAAAAACATTATTACGGCACTGTGCAAAAGTTTGGGCACTCTAATAAGAGTTCCAGAGTCTCAGATTCTTATTACAAGGTTTCAGACCTTAATCAGCTCGTTAGATCTGATGCATGGCAACAGCTATCATTAGAAAATGCCAATTTCAAAACTCTACAAATACTTTGTCTCTTCAAACCTTTTGCACACACTTGCGGACACTCAACAGCCATGGGTTCCTCTAAGCAGCTCTGAAAATGAAAGTTATTGATGCCCAGAATGCAGGAGAAGACTACAAAGAGATAGCGAAGCGTTGTCAGCTTGCAGTTTCCACAGTGAGAAATGTAATTAAGAGATGGCAGTTCAGGGGAACTGTGAAGGTCAAGATGATATCTGGAAGACCAAGAAAAATCTTGGAGAGAACTGCTCGTATGCTGGTCAGAAAGACGAATCAAAACTACAAAAAGTTTGCAGGAAGATTTAGCAGCGATGCCCTCACAGACAAGACCTTCATGGAAGAGTCAGCAGAAGAAAATTTTACCTGCGTCCATATCGTAAAATCCAACATCAGAAGTATGCTACAGAACATCTACAGAAGCCTGATGCGTTTTGGAAACAAGTGCTATGGACTGATAAAGTTAAAATAGAACTCTTTGCAAAGCAAAGGCATGTTTGGAGAAAAAAATGGAGCAGCATTTAATGAAAAAACCTTGCCAACTATTAAGCATGGGGGTGGATCTATCATGCTTTGGGGTTGTGTTGCAGCCAGTGGCACAGGAAACAATGCACGGGTGGAGGGAAGGGTTCCACAAAATACCAGTAAATTCTGGAAGCAAACATCACACCATCTGTATACAGAAGCTGAAGCTGAAAAGAGGACGGCTTCTACAACAGGACAAGGATCCTAAACATACGTACCTCGAAATCCACTATGGAATACCTCAGGAGACGCAAGCTGAAGGTTTTGGAATGGCCATCACAGTCCCCTGATTTAAACATCACTGAAAGTTTGCGGGTAGATCTTAAAAGAGCTGTGCATGCAAGACAACCAAAGAATATTACAGAACTAGAAGCCTTTTGCAAGGAAGAATGGGAAAAAATAAAAATAAAAAGTACAAGAATTGAAAGACTTTTAGCTGGCTATAAAAAAAAGTGTTTGCAAGCTGTTATATCTGCCAGAGGAGGTGTTACTACTGTAAGTACTGATTATGTACTGTAGGGTGCCCAAACTTTTGCACAGTGCCATAATAATGTTTTTATTTTTTGTTCAATTTATGACATAAAAAATAACTATGCATCAATGTTTGCTGAAAATATTGTGCATTTTTTTCCATTTCCAAGAAAGACTGGGTTATCTTTTCAATTAAAAAATCACCAGAATCTGTTATATATCAAGGGGTGCCTAAACTTTTGCATAAGACTGTATACTGTATGTGGCTCCACAAATTCACAAAAAAGATCTCTAAACTGAATCATTCCTTGTCACCTTTTGCAACTTTATGTGATTTGTTTGTAGTGTAAGTGTTATAGTGGGTGCACCAAGAGACGATGTTGGGACAGAACGCGGTGGCTCTGTATTTTCCTGTTCCTGGGATTCAACTGGACGAGCATGTCAAAAACTGAAGTTCGATGAAACAGGTCATCTTTGGCTTTATATAACATTAAAAAAAACGTTGTTTAAATACAGTATGTACTCATAATATTCTTTTTTTATGGCTTGTAAAACCTCTTAAACCTTCCATAGACTTTCATATTGCTGTGTGAAAGAAATCATAAAGAAATTATTGTTGAGGATTGGTTTTTGTGCACTTTTTTCTTCAAATAACACTGTTTAAATATTTTTTTATATCACATACAGAGCAAAAGTATTCATATCCCTTCAACTTTTTAATGTGACATTTTGTTACAACCACAAACATAAATGTATTTTATTGGGATTTTATATGATAGACCAACACAAAGTGGCACATAATTGTGAAGTGGAACACTAAAATCCAGTGAAACCAGTTGCACTTGGAAGTCACCTAATTAATAGATAGAGTCCACCTGTGTGCAATTTAATTTCAGTATATATATACTGTCCTCAGAGGTTTATTAGAGAACATTAGTGAACAAACAGCATCATGAAGCCAGAGAACCAAATCAGAGAGGTCAGGGATAAAGTTTAAAGTAGGGTTAGGTAAAAAAAAAAAACCCAAGTTTCAAACATCTCATTGAGCACTGTTCAATCCAACATCAGCTGCAAACCTACAGTACCAAGACATGGCCGTCCAGATGAATTGGCAGGTCGGGCAAGGAGAGCATTAATCAGATATAATATGTACCACTTTGTGTTGGTCTATCACATAAAATCTCAATAAAATACATTTACATTTGTGGTTGTAACATGACAAAATGTGGAAAAGCTCAAGGGCATGAATACTTTTGCAAACCACTGTACATAAGGAAAACAACATTTTTGTTAAATCTATTAATTTCATATTTTAATACTGTGCAACATTTAGAGCCAGCACTAAATGACCGGTAAATGACCTATCTTTGCTATCTTTCCTCAATCTGCAATGCACTGTACACTCCCTAGCGTGTTGCAGTTCACTTCCTGCAAAAACATTTTTTTCTTTTGTTACATGGCATGGGCTTGAGTAATTTGTAGCTAAAAATGCATGAAATGCTTTGCTTTGAATAATAATAATAATAATGACAACAACAACAACAACAACAATAATAATAATAACAATAAAAATAATAATAATAATAATAGCTACTCTGTGTATTTTTCATGTACTTGGTGTCCATGATCGCTTGGGTACAGTAGATACTGTAGTTTTTGTTTTATCATTTTATTCACATTTAACTTATGTTCACATTTGATTCAAGTTTACCACAATTTGGCTCCAGATTTTTTATTATTAAATATTTATATTATTAAATTAAATTTTTTTACTGCTTCATCTGAGAGTCTTTCATTTCAGCTACGTCCTTTTTTTTTTTTTTTTTAGTTTTGTGGGAGTGATCAGATGCAAATGTCCCATGCGCATCCCAGCAGACCAATTTAGTTGTCTTCATGTTACAATTCTAACATGTGTAACGTGTATGACCATTTGTATGTGGTTGTGTGTAATTAAGAATAATGTTGGCAAACCAATGTTGTTTAAGTGTTGTTGTATATGTTTAAGTCAGAACAACACATTGTTGCTTTTAAACCTTGGGAGTATTGGTTCCCAACCTTAATAATACAACATTTCATTATTTCTGAGATCAACTGAAATATACATCATACAACTTGAGGTTCTTCATTGGATCAGTGGTACAATATACTTTTTCCAACAAGCGTGACATGCACATGGACACATTTTGACACAAAATGCTAATTAAACTATGATAAAATATTGATTAAGTCAGTGTATATTAAAACAAATGAAAGAAGATAGCACATATACTGTATGACAGTGGCTGTCGAGCATAAAAATCCTACAACTTCTTGTGTTGACACAATGATGGCGACTACACATCAATCAAATGGTGACTTCTGGCAATTATTGATGAAAATATTGATTAAATGGTCGAACAGCAATCGACGTTGCTGTAGCTGCTGTTGGCATTCTACTGAGTTCATAACGATGTCCAATCTCATTACATCAAACCTGCTGGAACTTAGATATAAGTGTAATAAGTTGCAATCGTGGTTTGTTTTAGCTAACACCCTTCTCAAGAGTCAATCTGAAACACAAGATCTATAATGAACAATTAAGATTTTGTAAAATATATCAAGTAAACTATTTAGGAGGACTATTGCTGGAAGAACATAAAATCATGGCTATGGATTAAAAAAAAAATTGTAATAGACTGTATAGAAATCTGCATTACCTGTATCAGTTGCATTTTCTTCCCTGTTCACTGTTCAACTGATAACAAAAGATAACTTTCACAATTACACTTACAAGTATGAAAAAATCCTACGAAAACTCAAAACGATAGTACTTGTTTCCACTTTAACCTTGTTTGGTCGGGCAGGTGGCACACGTATAATGTTTGATTTCTACATTATGGTAGAGATACTGAAGCTCTAAAATGGTCCAGTTGATGCTGAAGCTGTATAACACAGTATTCTGTTTCCTTTAAAACACTAATTGGTGGATTGCAGGAGATTTTATTTGGGTTGTCAGATAAAATTTATCTGACAGATTTTATTTCTGTCTGCAGTACACTTTTTAGTGTCCGATATATGGAGTTGTAATTGGTCCTATATACCTCATCTCAAAAATACCTGTTTTTTCCTTGTGGTGTGTAAATAGAAATAAAAATGATCAGTAACATTCTTTTATGCACATACTTTATAAACTTTTCTTATAATTTCCAAATAAAGCCTGCTATGAATTTTTTTTAATTGTGCCCCACCCTAAAAAAATGTCAAAAGAAAAACGTTAGAGCAACATTGCTTCAAAGTAATACTTGATGTTCAACTAAAAAATACATTGGTGAAATTCAGGTTTCAACTAGGTTAGCTGTAATAAGAATCAACTGTACTCGGTTTGAGGTTGCTGTTGGTCAGGTTATAGCTGCACAACTAACTGACCCAGATGCACCCAAATAGCATTGTCTGAATTCGTCCATTATTGGTTGGGATGGCTGGTATTTTACAGGAAATTGGCATTTATCAACATATACACTCAGTATAAAGGAAACTATTGCTTCCTAAACTTAAAATCTAGTGTTATTCATTTACACTGAATATTACAAAACGATTGCTACATGAGGCCCAAATGTAAGTAAAAAAAGTTTTAAAAACCCACAGCAATTCCATATCTCATTGTATGTACAGTATTGTGTGTATAATGTTCCTACATTCCTTCCTACTGTATGTATTGTGCATGCAAACATTTTATGAGTTAGTTTATACAGTACATAATTTAGACTTGTCTTAATCTGTACATGAAACATTTCTGATAAGCAATGCACACTGTAAAATAAAAAATTTTGTGCAATGTTTAATGATTTTTTTTTTTTTAACAGGTGATGTAAATATCACATTAGATGATGTGATCCTTAAAGCCCATAAATCTAACCAGTGGTTGGGAGCCACAGTACGGACCTATGATAGCTATGTCTTGGTGAGTCAAAAAATTTTGCCATTAATTTGCCTTTTAAAATAAATTTTCTCTTATTTTCTCCTAATGACATTTTCCTATCCCAATGCTAGAGCACCTACTGTATGTGCTGAACATTTTATTTCATTTTATTTCTGTGAGAGAAAGCTCTTTAACCAGCTTTTTAAAATAATACATCTTAAAAATAAAGTAGCTTTCTGTAAAATTAAGCCAGATTTAACAATAAACATTTACCAATATAAAATGACTCACATTTCAGATAATATAAATGCATTGAAAAACATGAACACAGTATCAATATTGTGTTTTTCCTACGAACAGGCTTGTGCTCCATTATTCCACTGGAATGTGATTCGGGACAAAGATGAGGCCATGAACACACCAGTGGGAAACTGTCAGCTACTGGATATGTTAACCGGAGAGATAGCAAACTACGCCCCCTGTAGGGATAATGAAGTGGAGCGTAATTACGAAAGTAAAAGAGGATGTAAGGACATGTTTAGATCAGACCGGTATCACTGGGTTAACACTCTGTGTCATTTGATGCCATGGATCCAAACGATAACAACTCAATCCCTTGAGTGCATAGCAATTTTCACATTAAGCAACAGTAACGACAAAAACAAAATGTTATACAAAATCCCCCATTCTGCATTTGCAAAAAAAACAAATTGTTCTACTTTTTTCAGTTCAAGACAGACGCTACTGTGAAGCAGGATTTAGCTCAGACATCACTAAGGTACCAATCCCGTTTAACAAAACATATCATTTCTAGAAGAAGATTGCATGTTAATAATGAATCTATGACGGCTTCATGACCCTCAAGGTCCTTGAAATCTTTAGCTTGGTTGTACAGTTCTAATCCTTTTCGAGTTTCAAGGATTTCTAAAAATTAAATACAGGTTTACCTTCTGTTTGTTGTTGCTTTAGGATGGTATTGTGCTTCTTGGTGCTCCTGGAGGCTATTACTTTCAAGGTAAAAAACATTTTATTTCATTAAAAAAAAATATTGACAAAAAACATGTACTGTATATCAGATAATGTGAAAGACTAATTTGTGCTGGTTGTACCAGCTTCATTGTAGCCTCTATAAACATAAATTATTCCTACTTTTGACTAGACACAATAAATAATAAAAATTACTAGTCGTACCTAGTCGATTTTTTTGAACATCAATGCAATTGATACTGTGTGCTATAAGAACCAGATTGTGTTTCAGGTCAGATCATTTCCGCGCCTCTCCAAAACATCATGTCCATTGGCACGACGTTCCGTCAAAGCATTATGAGAGAGACAAAATCCAGTGAGATGTATACCCAGTATGACCTTTATCTGGGTAAGACATCAAACATTTTTGCTACATTAGTTTTTTTTTTCTTCTTTTGCTGCACTTACTTTTATACTAACTCTAAAGTAACAAAGTGTTGCCTTAATTATTTTCAGAGGTGGGTAGAGTAGTCAAAGATTGTACTCAAGTAAGAGTAGCTGTACTTCAAAATAATACTACTCAAGTAGAAGTAAAGAGTAGTCATCCAAAATTTTACTCAGATGAGAGTAAACATGTATTTGGTGTAAGGACTACTCAAGTACTGATTAACTGTTTCAATTGTAATGTTCGATTTATTTATTTTTTAGAAACTATGTAAGCAGCCAGACAAAATGATAAAATAATGTACAATTTCTGACATTTCCAAATAATAAAATTAATGAAATAAGTAAATTAAAAAAATTTGTAAAAATAAATATATTTACAAAATAGCAAATAAAGGAACAAAAAACACAAATTTCCTAATCTCACTTTTTTCACAACATAAAGCTTTTGAAACAAATGTACAGTGGGGAAAAAAGTATTTAATCAGTCGCCAATTGTGCAAGTTCTCCCACTTAAAAAGATGAGAGAGGCCTGTAATTTTCATCATAGGTATACCTCAACTATGAGAGACAAAATAAGAAGAAAAAAGAAATTTTAAAGAATTTATTTGCAAATTATATAGCCAAAATACCAGCAACAGTGTGTGAAAACCGTGTGAAAACGTTTGACCTCCATCATTGCCAACAAAGGTTATACAGTATAACAAAGTACTGAGATTAAATTTTGTTATTACTAAATACTTATTTTCCACCATTATTTGCAAATAAATTCTTTACAAATCCTACAATGTGATTTTCTGGATTTTTTTTTTTGTCTCTCATAGTTGAGGTATACCTATGATGAAAATAAAGAATATCTAATGTGTAGAATAAATGATAGAAAAGTAACGAGTCGAGTGTAGCCAAATGTAGCGGTGTAAGAGTAGTGTTTCTTCTTCACTAATCTACTCAAGTAAAAGTAAAAATTATGGTGTAATAAAGCTACTCATAGAAGTACTTTTTTTTTGTTGCTCAAAAAGTTACTTAAGTAAATGTAACAGTAACAGAGTAAATGTAACTCGTTATTACCTACCTCTGATTACTTTCCAGGGTACTCTGTGGCAGTAGGTCATTTCAATGCTGACAAAATCACAGGTAAGAACTACTGTAGTATCAGAAAATGTGCTTTGGAGACCATCATCTTCTTCACACTTACAGCAGTTAGTTGAATTAGAAGTTTCCTAATGTTTTGTTTTGCCTCCAGACTATGTAGCCAGCCTCCCACTTGACTTAAACTCAGTTGGTTCTGTATGTACACTTCTTTTAGTTCAAGTTTCTTATTTTCTTCCAATAATTCTTATAAATACCCCTAATTGTGTGCATTGCAATGATGATGCTAACTTTATTTTTTGGAGGTCAAAATCTATGATGGAGCTTCTACAGTCTACATCAAAATCATGATGTCTCTAAAGGGCACTCAAGTAAGCATCTCATGTCATTGTATTATTATTAATTTAAATGTATATTTAATGTATATATTTAAAGTACAGGTAGTTCCCGACTTACAAACATTCAAGTCACGAATTTCCGCAGATACGAACAGACCATGGTTCTACTTCTGGTTCAATCAACTGCGTTACCATGGTAACATAAACACCTCAGATACATGTAGCTGTGGAGATTTCACACTACGGACATTAAATATTGAATATTTATTGAAACAAAAACTGATACCATTATAAAACATACCATTGAAACGTGTATAACTTGTAAATAATCTATTGAGTAATAATAATAACTGATTAAATATGTACGGAGATGTATTAATTTTTTTACAGATTACTAGTCTGTATAACACTAATTCTTGATTTAATTAAAATTTAAATTGTTGTGTCCATTTTAATAAAATGTTGTCCTCGATAATAATGATAAAAATATATATATATGAATCCTTTTTCGAGCTCCATTTTTTTTCACGCTCCACCGAGACGCAATGACATTTTTCATTCCCTTTTATGGTGAAGTGAAGACCTGATGTTAACTCGTTCCCTACACTGCTCGCAGTTCCCTTTGTACTGAACATTTTCACTCCCTGCAAGTTGGAGTCACACTTAACATAGCTGAACACCCCGTGAAGTACAGTATACTTCACAGGGTATTTCAGGCCGATTGGAACGCACCTTTACATTTCACATGAGATCAATTTCCTTAGGTGTGGTTACAGTTTTGGTCATACTGTATGATGGCAGTGTTGGAAGAGGGGTCAGAAAGTTTGGTCAAGTGGATCGGTATGCTTACATTGTATTCGTGTTAAAGGCGTATAAGACAGTTTGTTGGACTTAAAAACAGATCAGACCTACAAACATGTTCCCGGAATAGAACTCATTTGTAAGTCGGGGACTACCTGTATATTATTTAATATATAATTTAATGCATATATTAATCATTTATACACAGAGAAAATATATACATATAATATATACATACAGTGGGGAAATGGAAAATAAATAATTATTTGATTATTAACAAAATCTACAGATGGAGCAATGATATACTGTAAATTATTAAACATATTGATTTTAGTATATAACATACTGTACCGTAAGTCCAGTTTCCTCCTACAGGCCAAAGACATGCAGATTATAAGTGTGTGTGTTTGTGTGCCCTGCGATCGATTGTACTGTACCTTGCATAGTGCCCTGAGTTTCCTGGGATAGACTCCAGGATTCTTGATATTCTGTACAGTGGTATAGAGAATGAGTGAGTGTGTATGCTTGTCCTCCACAGGTAGCTTCCTATTATGGCCACAGTGTTGCTGTGACTGATATAAACAGTGATGGGTAAGTGACATTTATATTCACAGGAATTATTGGTATATAATGAATTCATGATAAGCAATAAAATAGTATTAATTTCTAAAGATAAAAAGATAATAAAAAGACATCATTTAGGCATCAGGTAGTAATATTCCTTCTGTACTTGCGTAATCTTGTGGCAATTCAGGAGGGATGATATCTTGGTCGGCGCTCCTCTTTTCATGGAGCACTTGTCTACACATAAGCTGCGTGAGGTCGGGCAAGTGTACGTTTACCTGCAGAATGAAGTCCATCGCTTCTCCCCAAAGCCTGACCAGACTTTAACAGGCACTCACACTTATGGACGTTTTGGCATCACTATTGCTCCTTTAGGAGACATCAACCATGATGGCTACAATGGTAAGGAGTTGTGCTGAGTGTGCAGCGCAAAGAAACATGTACAGTAGTGGCTGTGACCATACCTTTTAGTGGCGGAGGACTAATTTTAATACAAATAAAATTAAGTCAAGAGGCTCTCATACTTAACACATCTGACTGCTATAGACTAGGGTTTTTTACATGTTCCACTTATTACAATGGTCACTGGAAAAAAAATAAAAAAGATTTTAGGCTGAAAAATAGGTTACTCGGAACAAACATCCTATGACTTCAAACAGGCTTTAAAATTCATTTGGCATTCCAGCTGCTCATTTTTTCTCTTTAAGTATTTTTATCATGTTGATTGAACAAGCAGGACTCCTTGAACAATCTAATATTTCTCACTTACTGTACATGTAACTATGGCTACAAGTGGGTTCAGATGTTCAGCTCTCTGCGCCAGCAAGAGCAATTCAGAAACTGCATGCTTTCCTCATCATCTGTAATTATGGATTGGTGAAGAATAAGTATAAGAATAAGAAAGGATACAGCAACTTTACACTAGATAAAACTACCAAATGTAACATGATAAACGGATAAAAACTACTACTTCCTACTTCCTAAAGGATAAAAAACTATTACTTCCTAAAGTAATAAAAATGGAAATAAATACAGTACAATGGTCCCCTTGGGCCTCCACGGTCCATAGTTGGACTACAGAGGTTCCTAGTTGGATGGATAAATGGAAAAAAACATAAACACCTGTATATAGATATAAGTGTGGACACTATATATTACATATGAAATGGTCAAAATTAATTTTAAAGATGTCACAACTAAAAGATTTGCTCTAAACCATTGGATAACTGAAATTGTATTTGCAGATGTGGCTGTCGGGGCACCGGGTTCTGGTGAAGGGGGTTTGGTGTTCATATATATGGGACAGAGTGATGGTTTGAACCCGCAGTATGCCCAAGTCATCACGAGCCCCTTCCAGTCTCCTGCACCAACATTCGGTTTTAGTATAAGAGGAGGCACCGACATTGACAACAACGGATATCCAGGTTTCTGAGAGTTTTATTGCTCTAGTCAACTTGTAATCATAACTGCATTTGCTTCTTTTGACTGGACTTCACATGCTACTGTAATAATTTTAATTACTGTATGCTTTCATAAGGAAACTTTTGCCTTTAGCTTGTCCAGTTTTTTTTTTTTTACCTTGTTTTTTTTTCCATTGCTGTTCAACCATCAAGCTTGAGCACTACAGTCACTACACTTCCGCCCTCTTCTACTACACTTTAGGTCAGACCCGGGCATTTTAAGGCCCGCGGGCCAAATGCGGCCCGTGGCCCGATTCTGACTGGCCTGCGAAAGGTTGCTTGGAATTAAGAAAATAAAACCTACTTTCAAAATTTTGAATCAATGACAGATGTGCTTCACATCTCCACCTAAAACATTCAACCTGACTTTGATGCACTTGTTAAAGCCCAACAGAGGCTATATTTCTCTCACTGAACAAGAAAAAAACACTGAAACATGTTTACTTTGATTTTTTTGCACTGTTTGGCAGTTGGACAAAAATGTTGTGAGTTATGTTACATTATTATTGGCATACAAAGACATTGTGGTATC
>JAQMYK010000008.1:8756782-8770761 GCA_030014345.1 Clarias buthupogon
TGTTGTACAATTATAAGAATAGATATGCATATGAATAATACAGTAGTATTATTATTGTGCAAGTATTAAAAAAAATATATATACACATATATACATGTATATGTATATAAAATAAAATAATATAAATTTAAAAAATATATAAAAATAAAAATTGTGAAAGCAAGTATACATAATATATATGTATACCCATCTACCTATATCCATATATACATACATATATCTATATATACACATGCACATATATGCATCATCCATGATCATTCATCATCCATATGGGGATGGTTTAAGGGGGGATGGTTTAAGGGTGGATTAAGATGTTGTTTCCAGATAAATGCATGAACTGAGCATGAATTTATATATTGAACAGTAGATGACGAGATTAGGAACTTAATATTCTCTAGAAAACCAGGTGCCTTGAGCTAGGAACCTAACCCTGAAATGCTTGCAAGCCTAACAGTTTTGAGTTTTTAATTGACTGTAGTACAAATCCAGACCACCAGAGGGGGCTAACATCTAAAACATTGTGGATTAAACTTGTGGATGCCTGTATTTCATTTTAAGATCATATTTAGTGGTTAGAATCTTATAATATCTTATATAAAAATAATATCAAAAATATTTCTGTTGCTTATGAGTAGACTAATTGATGCTTCAAATACAAAAAAAACTACTGGTTTAATGTCAAAAGAGTGGATATAGTGCGGAAGAAGAACACAATACGAATAAAATGTTTTAAAATGAGTTAAAGGAAATTATCAGTCTAATCAGATATAAAGTAATATATATTTGTATTTACTTATAGATTCACGGTAATATCTAGCTAGAGGCCCAATAGGGACTTGTAGTTGTACACTACATGTTGTAGTGTGCAAACCTCAGCCTCATGATTGTCAAAGTCTCCCACTGAGCAAAGCCCTTGGGTGAGCATACAGCCTGGTAGGAAAGAAACCCCTGTTTTTTCAACTCACATGGGTGAAGTAAAGCTTCCAATCAGGCAGCGCTCCAGGCACCTGCTTCTGAGAAAAGACTTATGTGAGATGGAGGCTCTTGTTTGGCAAGATCCCATTATGGGCAACTGCAAAAGCCTCCTATTGGGCAAAGTTCCATGATGGGTTTTTGCATGCTTACGATCAAAGTCCCATCTGTGGCTAAAACCTGCTTCTGGGTGAAGACCAATGTGGAGCTTCCTGTTGGTTAAAGTTCTAAGTGGCACAGGAGCCCCTTGTTGGGCAAGGCCACATGTTGTGTGCAAGCCCCTGGTTGCCAAAACCCCATGTTGGTCTCAAGGGATGATTGGGCAAAAGGCCATAAGGGGGACGGTGTGCTGCTGATCAGTGCTCAAAGACCAAAGCTCAAAAGCCCCTGCTTGGTAAGCAGCCTCACAATAGGCACAGTTTACTGATGGGTGCAAATTGGATATGATTATAAATTAAGGACAAAAAGTTATCAAAGCTTTAATGTATTACTTGTTCAATTACCTTTATAATAATGAAGAAGATTCTGTTAAAACTGTATACCTTAAACGTATAAATCTTAAACGTGAATGTGATTTTTTTTTTTTTTTATGTCTATACTAAGTAGCTGTATTTTTGTCTTTGTTAAGAATTGCTCCACTGAGACATGTGTGGTGTTCACCTGCGAGGCTCCAGCACTGCAGAGAGATGCCAGAGCCATAGTGAGAGTGACAGCACGCTTGTCGGTTTCTCACTTCTTCCAGGTGAGAAAATGTCATGCAATTTCATGTCATCTTCAGGTTCAGTTTCAATTTAGGGCAGTTGAATTCTTCAGAGTCAGAAGATGTTTGATTGATTAATTGATTGATTGATTGATTGATTGATTGATTGATTGATTACAGTAACGCTGCTCAGATAATGGCATCGGCTGTAATACAAATCAAATGTTCGATGTAATGCATCCTTATTTAATAATGTTATATAGCTGATAACATTATTAAATAATATATTTTGTATTACTAAAATACAGAAAATCGATTATTGATTAAGCTCGACTTTCCCCTTCTTACCTTTTTTTTAGACGCCTTATGTGAACTATGTCCTCTGGTCTACTGCACGTTATGAGGTAGTAAGCATGATGTCCAAGATCCAGCCAAACATCTTGCCTAGTGGACAAGCAGAGGTAAGCATTTAAAGTCTCTACTTGAATTTTCAGTTAAGACAAACCGACTTCCCGATCATTGGATGAATTTATTAATAAAAAAAAGACTGAATAAAAAAAGACCTGTGCTCTGTGTTAGACGAACACCACTGTGGTGTGGAGGCGTCCTGATGGGCAGGAAAAAGTGCCAGTGTGGTGGATTGTGGTGTCCATAATTGCTGGCTTCCTACTCCTGGCTTTGCTAAGCTTCATTTTCTGGAAGGTACATAAATGCTAGTAACACTAGAGGGCATCCTGTGATTGCTTTGATGTCGTGTAGTAATGGCATTTCCCTTCTTAAGGTTACAAAATTCCAGCAGCTCAAGTTAGTGTCTTAAAAGCATGTACTGTATCTGTTTTACAGATGGGATTTTTCAAGCGCAACCGCCCACCAACTGATAATGACAGTGATGATACCGCTCATGAGCCGACAGCAGAGCAGTCAGAGTATGCTGATGTCTTGCTAGACCAGTCGTAAAAATTATTACTGCAAATTCAAAGCATATATCAAACGGTACATTTTATTGTGCATATGTGTAACCTGCCATTCAAAAGCTTGTGTGTTTAATGCTTTCATTAATTTACCACATTGTTGTTAAAGATTTTAATGTGATTTTTCTAATTATGTTAATACATTTTCTATAACAGCAACTCTGACAGTAGACCGAGATGCAAATAAAAATTACAGATTTATATTAATGCTATCAATGCTCTCATTCTAAAATGTTGTAAGTAACAGCTTTTACATGGACTTGTATGGTGGACATGCCACATAAATAACTGTTATGCAATTGTGGTACTGTAGCTTATGAAGAGAAGTTTATTCAGCATTTTTGTGTCTGAACTGTCAGCGTTTAACAATTACAGACAAAACTAGTTAGTGTGGGCAAACTGATGTGGTATAACGTATGATACACATCAGGATGTGCAGTTAGTTGAAGATGTTCAACTTTAGGACGGTAACTGTAATTCTTCTCAGATTGCCAAATAAATAATACAACATTAAACAAACTTTCCGTCTTTATATTTAAAGACATAATAATCCTTAAAATAACCTGTTTGCTCACCCAGAGCTGCAATCACCATTTTCATTATTTGAAAAATAAAATGTAATTCACTCTAGCAACTCACTCACTCATTCACTCACTCATCTTCTATACACCTTTATTATGTATTAAGGGCAGCGGGGACCTGAGCCAATCCCAGGAGGCTTAGGGCACAAGGCGGAATACACCCTGGATAGGGTGCCAATCCACTGCAGGGTACACACACATACTCACACACTCATTTACACACTACAGGCAATTTGGGAACGCCAATCAACCTAACCTGCATATCTTTGGACTGTGGGAGGAAACCAGAGTACCCGGAGGAAACCCACCAAGCAAGGGAATAACATGCAAAATCCATGCACACAGAGACGGGAATCGAGCTCACCGTGCCGCCACTCTATTAACTAAATAATTAATATTACTGTAGTTCTATGTTAAAATAGTTTCTCATAAGATTAATACATCAATAAAGGTTTTTATAATAAACTAATTAGGCCTTAACTGCCAGGTCTTAAAACATTAAAGGAGCATTATTAAAATCAAGCAGACCTCCAAATAGACAGTTATTATAAATTTTAAACTAAGAAATAGTATTCTTTAAAATCATTACAGTTAAAGTTATACTCTTTCCTGGGTCACAGTTCCTAGCTACGAGAGGTGTTCAAATCAAAAGTCAAATTGAGACTTTTGATTGTGCAGAATAAGAGAGCACAGTTATGAGAGCTACCTTTGTTTCTCTATATAATCCCCTGCTACACTAAGACACTTATCCCAGTGTTTAACTAGTGCTTGGATACCATCAAGGTAGAAAGATTTCTCAGTACGCCAGAGCCATGATTGGACCATCTGCTTCACGTCATCATCATTGATACTGAAACGCTGGTCTCCCTTTAATGCCTTAAGCATTTGGAAATATCAGGTCTGCACAAGGGATGTGTCTACAGTATAACTCCCAGTCGACTTCCTGTAATGTGCAAGTGGTGGTGGTGAATGATTATGTGTACAGTACAATTCCCACAGACAGATGCATCTCTTACGCAGGTTGGCGACAAGCTATTTGTCGATTTTCAAGGATCAGGAATTTCACTCGCTGAATATTTGAGCAGCGTGTGCTTGAAGGCTTTGGTCAATTGGTTTTACACCTTCATTCTTTCATCACAAGTTCTGGTTTGACTTGGAAGTTACTCATAGTTAAGGAGTCATTGAATTGACACTTTATAAATCTGGTTTTATAAAAGTTTAAAACCAGTTTTAAAAACTGGTTTTATAAAAGTTATTATCTTTTTTTTTTCAGGCAGCATGGTGGCTTTGTGGTTAGCACTGTCGCTTTGCGCCTCCAGAGTCCGGGTTTGATGCCCACCTCGGGTCTGTTTGCATGGAGGTTGCATGTGCTTGGTGAATTTCCTCCCACAGTCCAAAAACATGCAGATTAGGCTAATTGGCGTTCCCAAATTGCCTGTAGTGTGTGAATGTGTGTGTGTGTGTGTGTGTATGTGTGCCCTGTGATAGATTGGCCCTCCTGGGAAGGGCTCCATTCCCCCCCCCACCCCCACCCCAACGACCCTGTATACAAGATAAAGCGGTATAGACGGTGAGTGAGTGAGTGAGTCTACCCTTCAATTACATCTCGAATGTTCCATTTCAAACCTATTTTACTGATGTAAACACAGACCTTACACTACTGTAGCGTGTAACAGCAGAGGGCGCGTGCGGGCCACTCACCACTACGGGGAGCGCGCTCTCCCCGTGCATGCCTGCGCGCACACATCCTCCCTCCCTCCACAGGACAATAGAGGCGCGAGGAAGGGAAGGGAGGAGAAGAGAAGGGGCAGAGCGAGGAGGCATCTCCGGATCAGCACTTTACCCTGAGCTTCATCCTGAGCGGTAAACATGGACGACGGGCTGCCTCGAGCACTTCTGTGATGTTGCTGTAAGAATGCGGCCGCCGCGGATTTCCCGATTTTTCGTGTTTTCTCTTGCGTTGTGCGGCGCTTGGCTGGGATCCGCAGCGCACAGAGGGGCAGCTGGTGAGTTGCTGAGCGGCACTTCGGGTTTTTTTTTTTTTTAGGGTTTGATAGCGCGGTTTGTGTTCGAGCCATGTTTGATCTTAAATGAACTCGGGAATGAATCGGACTTGGGTGAAAGTTGGATACACACAATGCTCTCTCTCTCTCTCTCTCTCTCTCTCTCTCTCTCTCTTCTGATTTGGACGTAAACAGGAGTTACAGTCACTATGTTCACCTTCCGAGCTTCTCAATGAGGATCACATTTTCGGATCAGCAGTAACGGGGCAGTGATTTGATCCGTATACAAATCTAGAACTTTAACTTTTACTTTCGAGGAACTCCAAAAATACTTCAAAAGGATGCACTGCACCATGTACAGTAAACAATGTATTTACACCAGTGTACTTTAAGATCTGATACTTTTTAATGCAGAATACAACCAAGTTGAAGGTTAAGGGCCTTGTTGGGACTTGAGCACATGACCTTCTGTTTTGTAACTGAGGCAACACAACTAACTCAGAACGCATTAACGCATCAACACTTGCATTATAAGATTGCATTCAGGATAGTTCAGCTCCTTTTGATGGCCCAGTGGACAGTAAGTCACTGAAACATTTTAGTAGTGTGTATTATGTAAAAATATTAACACATGAATAAATAAAGTGGTTAGCACTATTGTCCTGCAGCACCAGGTTCCCGATTCAATTCCCGCCTCTGGTCTGTCTGCATGGAGTTTGCATGTTCTCCCCGTGCTTGGCAGGTTTCCTCCGGGTACAACTCGGTTTCCTTGCATAGTCCAGAGACATTCAGATTAAGCTAATTGCCGTTCCCAAATTGCCTGTAGTGTGTGAATGAGCCTGTGGCTGTGTGTCCTGTGATGGATTGCCATCCCATCCAGCGTGTACAGTACCCTGCCTAGTGCCCTAAGTCTAGGCCACCTGTGACCCTGTACATAGGTATAGAAAATGAGTAAGTGAATAAATAACACGCACCAACGGTTATAACTATGGAACTGTTTAAGAAGGTGCATTAGTAAAATCATTACTTTATGATGCTTGTTTCACAGTTATGTCCAGTTAGGCACAATAATTAATGTCACCACTAACTTGTGCAGTGTGTGCCAAATTTTCCATATATAGTACAAATTAACACTTTTTATCAAAATGTCTCCCAGGCATTCCCATAGCTGGATTGGGAAGCTGTCACAAACACGATCAAAGTGCGATAAATTCATTATGATATAATCCGTTTAAGTTTTATATAAACCGTTATAGCTGCAATATTCCACCAAATACGTTATGTAAGACAAATTAATGTTCTCATGAAAAAACAGACTGAAAAATACAATGTTTAATACTGTGAACTGCATTAACTGTATGTGCTTTGTCTCAAGGTGTATAAGTCGAGAGCAGCGGAGAAATATAATGCAAAACAAACCTTATCGGTTAATTTATTTTCAATCCGTTTAATTCTTATCTGCAATTAATATGTTAAAGACTGGAATTTCCTACAGTCTAACTGAGGCTCCAATAACAAACTGGACTCTGGATTAACTGGATTAAGACATCTTCTGTTATATTGAACTTCAATCTGCCTAAAACACAGTATGACCGCAAAACAATCCTTGCTATCCATTGTCACCCAAATGAAGATGGATTCCTGGTTGAGTCTGGTTCCTCTCAAGGTTTCTTCCTATTGCCATCTCAGGAAGTTTTTCCTTGTCACCTTTCATACACATTTCCATCATTTTATTTAGTTTCTGTAAAACTGCTTTGCGACAATGACCATTGTTAAAAGCGCTTTACAAATAAAATTAAATTGAATAGATTAACACTGAATTGGCTAATTAAAAGCCCATGTTCCAGGAGCGTTCAAATCAAACTGGGACTTTTGATTGTGTACAATAACAGAACCCAGTTATAAGAGAAAACCGCTACTTTTATTGCTCTATATAATCCCCTGGTACACTAATGCGCTCATCCCACCGCTTCACCACTGCTTGGATACCATTAAGGTAGAAAGTTTTTCTCAGGACTGCCCGCTTCACATCTGAAACACTGGCCTTCCAGAAACGCCTTTAATGGCCCAAACATGTGGATATCACTTGGAACAAGGTCAGGGATTTGCGAGGGATGCGACAACAACTTCCAGCCCATCTCCAGAAATCTGCAAGTCGTGGTGGTGAAAGATTGTTTGTACAGTTCCAACAGACAGACGTATCTTTTCTGCAAGTTATCTGTAGATTTTCAAGACTCAGGCATTTCACTTGCTCAGTGTTCATGGGAATGACTGCAGTGGGATACGAGCCACCTCAGCCGGGATCATTGTTCATGGATGTACAAACTTCTTTAAAACATTTGCACCATTCAGATGTTTTACTGCAGCTATGAGTCTCATCATGAAGCTGTGCTTGTCATTTGTCAAGCCGTCTTCTATGAATGTCAATCGGTTTTATATTTTCATTCACAAGAAATTTCATCACAAGTCCTGGTTTGACTTGAACGTCCCCTCCTCTTATTACGTCCACCAGTCTAACATGTCCGATTCAGTTTCTGATAAATTCTAGCTATGTTTACAGGGGCATTATTTTTTTAATCCGTTTGAAATCATTTTGATTACAGATTTCATCTGACAGTAACTGTTTGCATAGACTTTGATCTGATTAGATTTGTGTTCATATTCCGAAAGTATTTAATCAGAATGTAACTTTTTTTGATGTTCAGGAATATAACTTTGAAGTTGGGTTAGGCCTCCTTGTTTGGCTGATGAATCCCACTTTAATATAAATCAATGGCCTTTCTTCGCCCAAAGACCAAGCAGATGAAAGACGGATGGAGACGGTTGTCTTCACTGAGTTTACTGATCAAGAATGGGAGCAAATTTTCCTTCCTGGGAACTTTTCATATGGGACAAACATGTCCAGGAAGAATATATTTATTCCAACAAGACAGAAATGATTGGATCTAGTGTGGCTAATGTTTATCTGTTGAATGGATTATGAAAGGATCGGAAATTCATTCCCGATTGGACCGGATCAGTACAGGGTGTTCTGATTGATGTGATTAAATGATGGACTTTTATTGAGATTAGGCCATTATTCTGATTAAGAAAGTTTTTTGGCTGCTTCAGTCAAGACCACCTGATCCACACACCACTTGGCACAGGTTTTTACTCCACATCCTGACGCAACCCTCCCATTAAACCTGGGCTTAAGACTGGCACTACTGTACATTCACTGGCTGAGTAGTATGGGGTGTGGCAACACACCAATAATTGGGCTTAAACTGGATCCTCAGATGCCCAAATCAACAACCTAGATCCTTAGCCGTCTGAGCCAACACTTCCCCTATTAGGCTATTATTCTGATTGATGGTGGAATATTAGGGTCCATTTAAATGCCACTTTACCTGCATCCAGTGTCTTTTTAAAGTCACACCCAAGCTATGAGTCTGGAATAACAGAACTGCTTTTTTTTTTTTGTCCAGTCTTCATGTTGGAACTACTGCCAGAGCCGCTGATATAGAAAATTTAGCTTCGCCCATGGACCCATAAGGTTTTGTTTTGGAAAGTGTGCACTACATTCCACAATTTCACTTTTTTACTAAATGATGTAATGTGTCAAAACATTATGTTACAAATATATTTGGGGTTTTGAACAATTTGGGTGATTATACCCATTATATTATGTTATATTGTGATTAAATATCAGCAGGGCTGCCAAGCTGATCCTGTTATGTTTCATGTGAATACTCATCGTGAGAAGGCTAATATTTAATATTTATCTTAGTAAAAGCTTCAGCATGCTGGAAATGTAATCTTTAAACACTTAGTTTAGAGAATCGTTTTTTCGAGGCGTTTGCGGAGTTGTTTGTGTAAACTCTTCACTTGTGCGGGGACATTAGAGGAATATTAATGTGTTCCGTGAGCCTTTTCTCTGCCTCCGCTCTCATTTCCTCTCTCTATGAGCTTATAGCAGGCGATGCTTCTGTGATTCATTTGCTTGCTCGCGATCTAACCACCGGCTCGTCCTAAACATTGGATTCTCAGCCTCAGATATTTGAAATCCTATCCTTTCCAATCCTTTGAAATCTTCTCTGTTTTTCAGGCATTGCATTATTTTCATGTTATAAACTTGTAATTGTTACTTTGTTGGCTTGAACTGAACTTGAACAAAAGATTTTTTGACGGATGAAAAAAAAGAAAAAAGATAAGCACACAGCCATGCCATTTGTAGTCTCTTTGAAAAAGATTATAATAAAAGATAAGTGGATCTAAATAAATTGCGGTGACACTGAAGTGAGACACCCAAATCTACACTCTGATTCGGTTCTAGTACATATAGGTACTAGTGCTGTACTGCCACCGGCTTTCGGTTCCCAACCCTAATTGTGGTTTAATTTTTGGGTACAAATTATAATTTCAGCGCACCACCTCTTTTTTAGAATGTTAATGTTTTACTGTGGTCATTAAAATCCTGCTCCAATTAAAAGTTGTTACTTCCGTCAACTTTAAGTGTAGCTATTTTCTTAAAATTTCCTTTTTAATTCTTTGGAGAAAAAGAAAGAAGTTTATGGAACCAAGCAGCAGTGCCCTAATGGTCTGAATCGTGGGTGAAAGGTTTGAATTCACACTATTTCTAGCTGCATTAGTGTGACAGCAGTTTGTGCAAACCAATTACCGATAAACGTTGTCATGTCAGCTCCCAGGAGCCCAACTGGTGCATATTTAGTCATGGATACATGCCTTCTGCGGCACTAATGACATGATGTCCTGTGCAATTTGCCTAGAAGGCATGCTGTGAGTGGAGCAGGGGTAGTGAGGGAACCTTGCTATATTAATTTAGTATTAATCAGCAGAAAAGCTTGTGGTTTTATTAGAACCAGGGCTGGTTTTTATATGATTTTCTCTTTTGAAAGTGAAAGAAAAGTTTCAGTATTTTTGCTCTATGTTGAACTAATTAATGTTATGACTGGATGTAGAGAATGATGCTTTGTGGAAACAAATATTGCGTACTTAGACGTTCCATTAGCCAACTAAAGTGAAGGTCAGCTTACATAGTTATTGATTACTGCTGCTTACACTTTATTCCGAGCTTAGTTACAGCACATCCTATCTTCTAGGGATGGCCATCACCAGGGACCAGCCGATACAATATTATTACGATACCTAGGTGTTGATTCAGTTTGTATTGCGATTCTGTAAGTATCATGTTTTTATAACTATTTCAATTTAATATATTTAAATTGTTCTATGTGAATACTGTAGTTCAGTGTGCACCACTTGTAGGATCATAGAGGAACAGCAACATGCAAACATGTATAAATTAAAAATTCATTCAATTCATGCATACATGCAGAAATACATGTGGGTTATAAACCTGTAATTGTCATACAGTACAGTACATACATATATACATATATTTATACATACATACATACATACAGTATTTTGCCATAAGTACTGGTGCACAGTCATGTTGGAACAGGAAGGGGCCATCCCCAAACTGTTACCATGAAGTTGGGAGCATTAAATTGTCAAATATGTCCTGGTATGCTGAAGCATTGAGAGGTCCTGTCACTGGAAGTGGGGGGCCGAACCCAACCCAACACCAATTCCAACATGACTGCACACCAGTTTGGTGTGGAAGAACTTAACTGGCCTGCACAAGTCAAGTCACAGTCCTGAACTCAACCCGATGGATCATGTTTGGCAGGAATTAGAGTGGAGACTTTGAGCCAGGCCTTCTCGTCCAACATCAGTGTCTGACCTCACAAATGGGTTTGTGTAACTGAATCTCTCCAATTTTCAGTACTGTTGTTAGTTACGCATTTGGGAGCATGAGGTATGTGTGCTGTCGATTATCACTAGCAAAGTAATATAAGGTAAAAATATCAAGACCAGGTGTTTTATCTTATTCGTTTGGCTGTGGCCTGAATAAAAGCTTTGATGTTAGGTGTTTTTTGTTGTTGTTTTTTTGCTACGATCTTGTATTTGTGTGCAGATGCTGACTGAGTCATCTGGCAAAGCGTGAAACTGAGTTATTCTTGGCTTTTTGTTGTTGCGCGGCAAGCACATGACTGTCCTAATCGAGCTGACACCCGTCGTAGCCTCCTCTGTGTTCTGTGTTCAATCGAAAACCTGCAGAGGAAAAGCCAATTTTGGACTAATGCAAACTGACTGCTGTGGATTTCAGCTTGTCTTTCAGTGCCTCGGGCCGTGTGGCACTCGTTGAAAAATTGTCTTCTAATCATTGTTCCGATAACAGTTTTGCTAATTTTTTCTGTCTCATGGTTAAGGAAGCAGCTGCAGATACGTGAAACACTCTTTTGTGAGAATGAATTGTGTGAATGGAGAGATGAAGGTTTATACCATAGAATGAAAAGCCTGCTCTGTTAATTACATTAATACATTTTAATTGAGCATCTCACAGTTCACATTAGGAGTGCACACGTTTCGGTTTTTATTTCTGTTGAATTTAGATCACTAATAGGTAGACAAGATTTTTTTTTTTTTCAGATGGGAGGAATTATCAGGGTACTGGCAACCTGGATGAACTCCTGTTTTCGAATATTAATCAACTCCTTCTGACTATTTATTCATCTTCTATACCGCTTTATCCTGTATTCAGGGTCGCGGGGGGCCTGGAGCCTATCCCAGGAAGCTTCGGGCACGAGGCAGGGTACACCCTGGACAGGGTGCTCTGACTATTATACTAGAATTATGAATTAAACATTGCTGCGGTATGATACAGGTAGTCCGCGACTTACAAACAAGTCCTGTTCCGGGAGCACGTTCATAAGTCCAATTTGTTCTTAAGTCTGCCTTTGATACGAATATACAATACCAATACATACCAATCCACTTGACTAAATCTGTCCCCTTTCCCCACACTGTCATCATGTGTCCAAAAACCTGACTTAAGACATTTTATACATTCATTTACACACTGAAAATATTGTATATAATTGTAATTATTGGTGTCTGGTGCACTGCAGAATAAATTTTTTTGTATAATATATGAGAGCTACTTCCGTGATTAAACCAGTCTGTTCATGCAGATAATCCGTTTCAGCCATCCAAAAATATATCCAATATCACCAAATTCCAACACTATAATATTTTTGCACATAAGAAAAGACATAAGAAAATACATAAGAAAATACATGTAAATGAAGTGAAAGATGAAATAAAATAAATAACTTTAATTTATGATTCCAAAACAAAACATACAGTGGCTCCCTTTTCTCCTTGATATCGTCTTTGCTAGCATTCTTGGATCCATGTTGCTATGTCTTCACTAAATCTTGCACAAAATGCAAAAAAAATAAAAAATCACAACAAATATGTAAACTCGCTTCGCTTGGCTTTTCACTGACACAAACAGGTTTTGAACGGCTCCCGGAACAGCCGGGATCTATTCGGCTCTATGAAGGTAAAAATATGACCTATAGTAGAAAACTGAACAATTTTTATCATGTATGTACAGTATGAATGATCACTAGCTAAAACTACTGCACCCCTTGTGTCCATGGTGACACTGAAATGCTTGTTGGATATTATGGTGTATGGTAGCTTGTGTTCAGAAAATGTGTTGGTGGCCTTCTGCTCAGTGTGATTTCCAGCACTGCTGTAGACTGGGACAGATCTTTACCACTAACAGCCTGGAAAACATGACCATAAACCGTCCATCCACAAGGCTGTACCACTGACCGTGGCACAATGTACACAGACCTCAGAATGACAGGTTGGACCGAACCGTATGTTATAAAGTGACCACTGGAAGTGTTATTTCATGTTATGTCATGAAGTTTGAAATAGAAGAGGGATAATGATCATCGTGGTTACCCAACTGCTTCCGGCATTAAGAGGAATCCTATTTACATCACTACAGTAAGTTCAGCTCATAACGCTACATTTTGCATACATGTCAAAATTCACTGGTGACTCCTGTGCTGTCATGAGGGTAATTACCGTGCATTGGTTTGACCAAAATGATTTCCATTTGTGAGATAATGGGGGCAAAGAAACCCACCGAAATCTGAAATCTTTTTAGTACACAACTAAAAAGTTACTTATTAGTTAAAGGGCTCATTTTCATATTAGATATCTGATAAACCACATTAAATGTTGGAGATCTGGCACAGATTTGTACAGTAATATTTTGTAGAGATCGATTTATTTATTTAATTTTGTAAAACTTGTTTAAATATGTTTGCATTTGAGGTCGCTGTTCTGGCTTAAAAGTTTTAAACTGCACGCTGAAGTTTTGAAGAGATGATTTTATAGCTGTCCCAAAAATGGCCATTTTTCAGTGTTATACTGTAATATTAATAATAATAATTTACAATGCAGATTATTCATATTTCTTCATGGATATTGATACTAATGAAATAATGAAAGCATTACGGACAAAATTAATTACAAAATTACGTACAGTGGTTTTGTTTAAATGCTCCGAATTAGACACACACCTTAGGTTATGTGGGCACAAAACATATAAAACTATAGCTTATTCAGTTCAAATTGCTTTTTTGTAATCTGCCCAATAAAAAGCAAATCGTGTTGCAGTATCTTCATATCAATTTTGCATTTTGGAATTATATACAGGCGGCACGGTGGTGTAGTGGTTAGCACTGTCGCCTTGCACCTCCAGGGTCTGAGTTCGATTTCCGGCCAGGCTCGATTCCCGTCTCTGTGTGCATGGAGTTTGCATGTTCTCCCCGTGTTTGGTGGGTTTCCTCCCACAGTCCAAAGATATGCAGGTTAG
>JAQMYK010000008.1:8770861-8782250 GCA_030014345.1 Clarias buthupogon
CCAAATTGCCCGTAGTGTGTAAATGGGTGGGTGAGTGTGTGTGTGTATGTGCCCTGCGATGGATTGGCACCCTGTCCTGGGTGTACCCTGCCTCGTGCCCGAAGCCTCCTGGGATAGGCTCCAGGCCCACCGCGACCCTGATCATAGGATAAAGCGGTATAGAAAATGAATGAATGAATGAATGAAAGAATTATATACTTTTTCAGGTTTGTGTCTTTTCATGTGAAATCTAAATTGGCCAAGTTTCATCAGAATTACTTTTTAATTTTAACTTTTGAATGCAAAAAAGTTACGGACACTACAAAAAAGAGCATGAGATTGTATTTAGCAAATGTGTTTCTTTTTATCTGCTGAAAAACGAAGCATGGATCAGGAGATAAGAAGCATTAAGTAATGGTGTTATATGATCCTATCTGAAAATTCACCTTTTTGCCTTGGTGAGACACTTTAGCACCAATACCATGTTTTGGCCACGTTTGTTTAGAATTGATTGACTCTTATAAAAACAAGATATTTACAGAATCGCAATACACATCGAATTGGCACCTACGTCTCATGATGATATTTTATTGGGTGATCCCACGTGATTTCTGTCTCTACTATTTTGTTTATTTATTGGAGGCATTTTACTTCTGAGCTTTTCTTTTTTTTACGTTTTCACTAAAATTGAAACAATATCTCCAACGATAGATCGAATCAGGGATGCTGACCTGAGCGCCTGACGATGCAATCATTTAGAGACGTAATAAGATTGAGATTTAAATGGTGAAATTTAACTGCTGAATGTGCCATTTTGTATTTAAACTTATTTATCTCGGCTAACACTAAATAATGGCACAAATTATCTTACAAATGATGATGTTTGGCAATATTTATCACATTATAATTATATATTTTTAAAAAAAAACTTAAATTATTGACAAACTCTACATAAATTCCTGACTATGCGTATATTACCTATAATAAATTGTAGCATTTTGTAATTACATAATTGCACAGGTTCATATTGTGATATTGTGATTATTCATTCAACACTAGCATGGTCATAAAAAAGTGGCTAGTGTATACAAGTACTAAAAAGTATGAAAGTACAACATTTTTAAAAACAGTATTATACTAGCATTCTGAAATAATCATTACGTTGACTATGCAAATGTCTTTTTGATCTTACTAAGAGGAATCTGTCTGTTTAAGCACAACGCTGACAGTAGTGACGTGTGTGTGTGTGTGTGTGTGTTGTGGAAAAAAGAACCCTGACTGAATTTTTAGTATGAGCCACAGGGAGCATTAAATGAATCACAAACACTTTTTTGAGACTAGATAAGGCCACAGCACAAGGGTGTGAAAAATGAAGATTTAAAAAAACCGGGTGATCCACTAAACACAACAGCGCTGCCATCCTCTTTCTGTTTTAAGATGTGGTAAAGTTGGTCTTATATTTTGATATTTACTGCATATTTGCGATTATTTGATTGCTATTTTCGGAAAATGTCCAAATCAAATCAATAAAAGAGGAAAAGGACAATTTGTTTAGAATTATGAGGATGAGTCAAAAATTATCGGCACTCTGGCAGTAGAATGTATTCAAATTAGTTTTCAGAATAGATTTAAAAAAAGCATTTTTCAACATACAGTAATATCCCTGCTTTGTCCATCTGTCAACAAGCTTGCATGTTTCTAATATAACATAAATGCACCGCTGTCCAATGGCACAAGATCAGGACTATAGGGAGGATGCTTTAACATCTCTAAATGAAGTTTTTGCAGTGTCGACAGTTTTTGCAGACGTGTGCTGACGTGCATCGCCATGCAAGATCGTCACACAACATCCTTGGATAGCAGTCCTCTGCGTTTATTCCGAAGTTTACTGTTCAGTTCTTCAGTAAGCATCTACTGTAATGAGCACTGTTGACTGTTGAACGTTTTTCCTGATATTGTTCCAATACTGGCCCTTGAGAATCCCAGAAACATGTAAGCATCAATTTTCCAGATGATGGTTGACTTTTTCTTGGTCGGCGATTGAGGATGTTTCTGTTCCATACTCTGAAGTTTACTCTCAGGCTTGTAACGATGAATCCATGTCTCATCACCAGTAATGATTATCTTTAAGAAACGTTCACCTTGCTTAGAAAGTTCAAGTCCAAAATGTGTTGAAGGGCTCAGTAAGGACAACCTAGGGATTTAAACTTATGAATGAACAATCAGAAGCCTTAACTACTGATCTATCCATGTATCTGCCAATCATAGTAAATACAGAGTGTACCAAAAAATGGTGGTTTCTTGTCAACTCAGGGACTGACTAGAAATATTGGGGATGTCATTAAATCATTGGTGAATATAAGGTTGTGACACTTACTGTACATGTAATATATGAACAAGAACTCAAAGAATTAATTTAGGTTACACTTATAACACTTATAAATTACAAATATAGGCTAGGGACCAAAAGTAGAAAGAATGAGCAGTGAGAAAATGGCACAGCCTCATTTCACCCCGCGTTCCCATGTCCTACCGGTGCGCTGTGCAGATGTCTTAAACCTCGAGGCAGGCAATGCTGACTCAACCTGCTGGTGGGACTCATTTCCTCCCAGAGGAAATGTAAACCCTTTTATGAAGCCTGGAAATCTCTCCACTCAGCGACCCCGAATCCGCACCTTCTGACTGAATAGCAAGAGTGAGAGAGTGTACAGTATATGAGACATTTTCATTATGTGATCATGATTATAATAGACAGAACTGAAAGCTGTAGGCCAAGAACACTACTTGTGTAAAAGTGTTTACACATGTAAAAGCAGAGAAATTAGATTGTGCATTATTTCACAAAAGTGAAGATATTCTGTGCCACAAAATAAATGATCAAATGCAGGGCAAGATTAGTGAAATGGAAATGATCAGAATTCCTAGGTAATGCATACGTTGTAACTTGTCAGTTTGCAAAAGTTTAAATGCAACTTGATAAAAACAAGAACTTGTTTGAACCACTTGAAATAATTGAAGTTCATCCTGTTCTTTTCTAAATGCCAGTCATTGGAATGCATTAAGAGTTTAGCCAGGTTATGCTTCCTGAAACATGCTCTATTTCATTGGCAGGATGGGTTTAAAATACTCACATTGATGTTTATATGCTGCTAAATTCTCAAATCCAATAGGTGAGAAGGTTCCGAATAATTTTCTACAACAGAATGCCTGCAAGGCAAATTGCTGTTTTATACTGTATGCTGCCTGGCAAAGCAAAGACAACAACTAAGTAGATCGCTGAAATTACTGGAATTAAAACCCTGAAGGGGTTGTGCTGAACCATCAATTTTTTATGAGGAAATGCTGTCAGACAAAATAAAAAATCACTCTTGGTAAAGTTGAATTTTAATACCGCAACTTTACCAAGTTTTTCTGCCGTTTTTTTTTTTTCCAGAATATGACAGGAAGATGACTGTGAGACTAAATGAAACACAGCTTCAGTTTGCTAAGGAGTATAAATATTGGACTCGGAAGAAGGTCATGTGGTCAAAAGGTCAGGTCTTCTAGGGTCTGCTGAGAGAAAGGAATGGCTGGATGATAGTTTATAACTTATATTATGTATCAAATTAACTTGTTACATGGACGTTCCAAAGGATGAAATGTGAGCCTAAAAGGATTAAAAGTAGTATTATATACTTATAAGTTTATTCATGAATTGATGTGGTATGAGGGGAATAAGAAACATTCCGGAATTCTGTTAAAGGTTACATATTCCATCACTTGATTGATTTCTTTCTTTTTTTTTTTTTTCGTAATAATGCTTTATTCCAGACTTGTTCCACCTGAATTCTGCATAGGCTTCTGGTATAATTTCATGGAAGACTGCAGCAGTAAGACTCTGATCATTCTTTTTACTGGAGTAAATTGCTGACTTGTATTTGAAGCTCAGTTCTTTGAAATCATGTCCAGGTGCTGCTCTATTTTCCACATGTGGTAAAAAGATGGTCCTAAAAATCCCTTCCTTGAGTGCAGTTCACGTCCTTAGTGAAAGCTGGATTAGTGAGTGTTGCTGAACTGGAGCCGATGGCTTCCAGCTGGAGCGAAAATGCCATGAGAAGGCAATCGGGGGGTTTATCTGCTTCATGCACTCCTCCAGACATTCCCAAAGAAGAGACATTTGCTAGAAAGAAAAGGGCTTCATGAGGAATAACAGTAACAGTACTTGCTTACTTGTACATGCTTACTTGTAGGGCATTTGAGCTAAGATGGACATTAACAGGTTGCGTGATAGTTTGTCTAGTGTTGGTATAAAAAAAGAACATTTTCTAATGAGTTGGTTAGATTTTTATGACTATTTGAAAATTCTGGCCTCTTTCATCTTAATATAAAAGTTGTTAGCTCAATTGTTAGTTCTCTCAGGGGATTTGATACAAATCTGTATTACATAACACCAGTCGATTGGAAGCACCACAAATAAGATGGATGGATAGATGGACAGTGGGTGATTAGATGGATAGATGGATGGATTATGGGTGCATGTGATAAATGAATGGATAGGTGTATGAATGGATGGACAGTGCATTGCTAAATGGATGGATGGATGGACAGCGGGTTGTTGAATGGATGGATAGAGTGGATGGATGGATGGTTGAGTGAATTAATGGATGTACAGTGGGTTGCTGTACAGATGGATGAATGGATGGGTGTATGAATGGATGGACAGTGCATTGCTAAATGGATGGATGGATGAACAGCGGGTTGTTGAATGGATGGATGGATGGTTGAGTGAATTAATGGATGTACAGTGGGTTGCTGTACAGATGGATGAATGGATAGGTGTATGAATGGATGGACAGTGCATTGCTAAATGGATGGATGGATGGACAGCGGGTTGTTGAATGGATGGATGGAGTGGATGGATGGATGGTTGAGTGAATTAATGGATGTACAGTGGGTTGCTGTACGGATGGATGGGTGGATGAATGGATGGACAGTGGGTTGCTGAATGGATGGATGGAGTGGATGAATGGATGGACAGTAGGTAGTTTAATGGTTAAATAAGTGGCTTGGTGGATGGACGCACTGATGAATGGGTGGATGAGTGAGGGGGAAGATTAGCATAGATGGATGGACAGAGATGGCTGAATAGATGGGATGGGTGGACAGATGATGGATGGGTGTGTAGCTTGTGGATGGATAGATGCTTTGATGGGTTGATGGATAGGTGAATAATGGACGCATCAGAAATAAGAATGACTACCAAAGTGTTGGCGGGATGAGATGGAAAATGTGTGTGCTTCGGTATCTCTTTTGATTTCATTTTGCTCTTTTCCCTTGTAAGAGCAGTAACTTATAATTTATAAAGCAGTAATTTATTAGGCATGCTCTGATCGATTAGCTGCTGATTCGAATCGATCGATATTCACTTAATTTTTACAGATCAGCTGATACAGAGAAGTGACCAACCAACATATCATTATAAATAATTTTATATCACTTAAAGGATTTAGCATTCAGCATCCTTCAATAAATGAAACCATTTCACAAATGTAATAGTAGAGCCATACAACTACATGTGCAGTGTATAAATGGTGACTCACCATTTATTACTTGTACATGAACTGTAGAATGTAGCAATCATACCCTGCACGACTCATTACTCATGAGAATTTCAGTGAGGTTGCGGCATCATGAGTAATCAGAGCATCATTGTGCATCATCTACTGTACACAGTCCACCATACCAATAGCGCAGTGCCATTATTTGGTATTACAGTGTAGCCACATTATTAAACTTCTGACTGTTACAGGACAATATTAGATTTTATAAAACATTGCCTGTCTTGTAGGCATGGCAGGGGGCCTCGTTGGGATGGCAGCCAACCATGCTTGTACTATTACAGGAGATACACTGAGCCGATCAGACAACAGAAAAATCTTGGGAATACCCTGACAGTGAGTGATTCTTGTAGTGGATGGGAAGTGGATTTATATACAGGAAACTCTGGCTGTGAACAACAGCATTACCATTAACATTCTTTGAATACTGGTACATTCCGAGGCCCCTAAAATCCTTCCTCTTTCTCTGGAAGCAAAACAAAAATCGGTGTTAACATCATCTTGTATGATTGGACGATGGCAGAATTCTGACTAAAGCTGCACAAGTAGAATTAGATCTTAAAAGATGATTTATTTAAAAGACCATGCCCTTGTCTCTTAAGATCATACAGTGCAGGGTATTAAACACATGCTTGTAGACTATTTTTACAAAAGCATTTGACCTAAAATCCATGCCTGTATGAATCAATAACTTCTTCAGAATGGCCAGGGGTAAAGAAATCTTCAGCAGTGATCATGCACTATTTGTATTTTCCAGTCTATTTTTTGGATTTATCCAAGCAGCATGCCTGCTAAGTTCATTCTTCTCACTTTAGGTTTACAATCAATATTAACTCTGTTGCCAAAAAAAACTGACATTTTCTTTATTTGCATTTATTGATTGGGAATGTACATTTGTGCACTTGTGTCTCTACATGCTGCTTCAGTAGAGACGTGTTTTTTGTTTCCATTCGATCAGGCTTCTCATACCTTTGGGGCATTGGAAAGGTAATTCAGATGGGAGTATGGTGATTTAGATAAATCACTCTCTGAGGCAGAACTGGTCAAGCTGGCACCCCCCCCCCCCCCCTCCCGGAGGCAAAATTTTCATACCTCTGCAAGTCCGGGGTCACCAGTTTGGACTATTTGAACTAAAAAGCCTTCGCAAAATTTCTGGAGAGGTGATGACGCGCCTACATTTTTACTGATTAGAAAAAACACACTTCTCACTTCTCACGGTAAACGAGACAGATTCTTAAATATTCTGTGCAGTGAGAAAATGTCTGAGAGGTGCAAAAGAGATGTGTATTTGCGCTACTGCTGAGAAATGTCATGATTGCTGTTATTCTCTGGTAGTTAACCTGCTTTCATTTGTAAATAGTAGATATACAGTATGTACCATGTGTGTACTAGAAGCGGAAAAAATATGATAGTTAATATGTATAATATTATTATTGGGGTGTTTCACAATATCACTTACAAATTTGTTTGATGCAAGGCAAATTGACAGTCAGTGTATGTAATATTGGATGGATGGATGGATGGATGGATGATAATGGGTGGATTAATGCATAGATGGCTGGATGAACAATGGGTGGATGAGTGGGTGGATGGATGGATGGATGGATGGACGGATGGATGGATGGATGGATATATAAATGGTTGGACAGTGAGTGGTTAAATGGAGGCATGGATGGATAGTTAGATGTTGTAGTTGTGGCTTAGTAGTAGGTTGTGATAAGTGAATAATAAGTAAGTAAATGGGTACATGGATGACTAGTCATCTCCTTTGAAACAAATTGATGGTCAGGACAAAGGTAGATAAATGGACAGTGGGTGAATGAATAAGTAGCTTGGAAGAATAGATGGCACCCTCTGATGAATAGGTGGTTGGATGGATGGATGGATGGATGGATGGATGGGAAGATAGATTATGCATAGATGGATAGGTCATGGATGGATGGGTATCTGGTAGCTATATGGATAGTTTGATGGGATGATTCATGGGTGAACAAATAATGGGATGGGTGGACAGGGGATGAATGGGTAAATGGATGGGATAGTGGTGGATTAGCTCTGGACGACTGTTTAGAAGGTTGTGCATGAATGTGGATCGATGGATGGTTGAATTGATGGGTGGGTATGATGGATGGAATTGGTAGTAGTGACTGAGCAGTTAGAAATATACATCAAAAGCTTGAGCTCTTAAAATGCGTTTTTATTCAGAATCGAACACAGCTAATACTGTTCATGTGTGGTGCACATACTGTAAGATGTAACATGTTAGGAATGTAAATTAGCCTTTGACACACCCTTTGTAATTCAAGGTTATATCATCATTATATCATGTTTAGTACCCTAATAGTTTTCCATTTTTTTCTCCATCCCACAGAAGTATTGATTAAAGTCCAGATCTTTGACAACAGCGACCTTTCACCTCTGAAAGAAGCTACAGTTCAGGTGCATGGGAACCAATCCATCTTGGCATCTGACCTCACAGGGGAGGACGGCATTGTTACAGTTACCTTCATGTACCGCCCAGGAACATGGGTCATTGTTTCAGCCTCCAAGCATGGATTTGTTACGAACTCTGCACCTTGGCATGCCAACCGCATCCCCTGTAAGTGGCATCTCTTCTTGTTAAACTCTTTTTAGATTACAAATTTAACTAATCATTATCAACATCTCGGCCAGGGAACGATTTAAAAGAAAGTTGTTAGTACTGAATGTTTTCACTTACAAGTGAGGAAAAGACCTAAACAGTCCCTCAAAAACAGGTTATGGCTTAAGTGTGATGCAGTGAGGCTCCTTTGTAAGAACCATGATTCTGTTACATGAATCATCTACACGTGATGCCCTTGGGGCACTTAAGCTGAACCAGGGTTGTTTTATTGTGTAATATAATATAGCTCAGGAACCCATTGTACTGCATGCACTTGGAATGACCTCTTACTGTATCCATGTCTTTCTGTTTAGACATTACAAGTTCCTAGTTAAGACCTACAACCCACACAAGTTAATGGAATCTGAGCTTTGTACATAAATGGGCTTGTTAAACGGTGCTCTTGTTTCAATGTTGTGAACCATACCAGCTGCTGTGTTGATTGCTGATCACTAGGTTTAAGCTCATGGACTCCATCCAATGGCTGTCACACTTTTTTTTTTTTATTCATTAGTGAAAGCTAGATATCTGGCTTGTTAGATGGCATGATCGCTTAGTGAGATCATTTCGAAATTGAGTTACTATTGGTGTGTGTACTTTGTGTAATGGATCTGTACAAACCAAAATTCAGTGGTACATACCAAAAACTGCAAATTGATCTATCCATATCGAGGTAAAATGTCCCAAGTATATCATCAATATCAATTTTATGAAGATGCTAAACTGAGTTTGATTTGACGCCCAAAGTTATTTAGGAATACTTAAGGGATAGAGAAAGATACATTACCATATATTGAAAGAAGCCTACGGTAAATATTCTGTATAGCAGTATAAACATGTCATACCATTGTCTGAATACTGGCATGTTCAGTTGTCAACATTACTACATGTCAATCCTGCCCTGATTCCACCCATGCTGTGTTCATATCCTCTTAGGCAGCTAAATTAGGCTTGGGTTCAGAGCTGTCTACACCACCAGCTGGAGGCCATTTAGCTGTACACACTCCACTTTTAGCTGCAGCAAAAAAAATGCAGGCCACCCTTACAAGTCGGTGTTGGTGTAACCCGGCTGCTATGTACAAGCATTTCCACTATGGCTGTTTTCCCTGATGGGAAAATTGCACACATTCCCAACTCTATTTTCCACTTAAGTCGTGCCACGTTAGACTGCGATGGCATGAAATGAACCTAATGACCACAGGTGGACACAAGAACAAGATTTTTTCAAAGGGAACTGTGAATACTACTCTGTCCCATCTATGATATACTGTATGGAGACTGTACTCACAGATGCCCATCTAAATATATTGCTGAAAAATGGTCTAACCTCATGATTCACTTCGATTAGATTATACAGTACTTTATGGTTAGTAATGCTGATATACATTATTTATGTAAATATCTGCTAATGTTAGTATGCGCAAAATGGAACAATATCCAACTTGATTAACACTACACATATGTAACTTTTGACATTTTCAATGAGTTAACCAACTCTTAGACGTCTGGTTCTCAACTATGGTCCTGGAGGACACATTTTGGTGTTTTCTCAGCTCCCAGCACATCTGATTTAACAAATCGGCTTATTAAAAGCTTTTATATATTTGACATGTGTGTGTAGACCCTAAACCAGATGAGACAGTCTGGTCTATGAGGGATTTAAAACTTGCTCCCAAGCTGTTTAAACGATAACCCTTTTTTTAGAGAATGAAATTTTTATGTATGTATTTACAGTATGTAATATCCTCTAGTCCTGCTTCCATCATAGTCTAGTCTGGCCTCTTCCTCGGGTCACAAAGAGTTTTGGAATATGTTGGGCTGTAAATGATCTGTGTCATTTGTTGGCCGTATTTGCGAGTCGCGATGCTACAGTATGACGTAATCAGCTTTCAAGGAATGCAGTCCCACACACCTTAAATATTCAAGTCACAGACTCCTCCAAGGCAAGGGTTGAAAACCACTACCCTAGAACATGCAGGCTGTTTTTATACTTAGTCTGTATGTCACATCCAGATGCACTGCCAATCCAGGAGCCAAGACTCCTCTTCCAATTTGAATCCAGCTCAGGCATTGAAACGCTCACAGTCAGCTGACTTCCTGCACACTTGCTTCTTGTTTTCTTTCAATCACATTGTCTACTTAAAGTCTTTGCTCATTCAAAGACATTCTTTTGCAAGTGTTTGCCAACTTTTCTCTACCTCCTTCTCATTGTATTTTTGCATATTTCTGATTTCCTATTGGTTTTTTTTATTAGTTCTCATAGATGCACATCTGGCAAAGTCTTTTAGTGTCTCAACACTGAGCACATCATTCCCTTTTTGTGGTCTAATTAGCTTCAAATTAAACATCTGCGCTCCTAAGAATTGATTATTAAGACAGTGTTCCACTGTCTTACAGGTATGTATGTATCATGTATCATGATTCTTTAAGTCATCATTATTATTATTAATATTATTCATATTATTATTATTATTATACAAAAGAGATTAGTTCACACACTGATATATTGAAATGAATAAACCAGATATTTAACATTTGCACTGGAAATTAATTATATAATAAGTATAAGGATTTCAAAGAGTACACATTTTTATGTCACATAAGCATCAGCTGCTTTAGTCAGTTTGGATTAAAAAATAAAATTAAACAAAAAAAGACATAATTTTCATAACTTCAATGTTATATCATACTGGCCAACACAGTTGACCTTTTCCCTGTACAGTGGTACCTCGACGTATAAATTTTAAAATAATTTTTACCTTAAGCACTGAAATTGTGCAGGAAATTAGCATTTTCGGCATACGAGCGACCGAGCCGAGCTGAACCAAGCGCCAGCTAAGTTGCACGTACATCCTGGAGCCAAGCCAAATTTGCATATTCTTTTGTGTGTTTTTTTTTTTTTTTACATTTTGTGCAAGATTTACAGACATACAATAGTAGCCCTTTTAAAAAGCCGTGACAGGTCCGTAAAGGGTCTCTGCCCAATCCGTGCGCGGAAAGTGATCCCAAGCAATGACGGGGTGAACAAAGCCCCACCCCATTAACATCTTCTTGCGCCGTTCTAATAAGCTGGTTGCAATACTGTATAGTGCCAGCTAGGCCTGGGCGATAAAACGATAACGATATGTTTCGCGATAGACACGTGATCGATATCAATAAAAAATGTGTTCGA
>JAQMYK010000008.1:8785066-8798710 GCA_030014345.1 Clarias buthupogon
GATAGGCTCCAGGTTCCCCGCGACCCTGAACACAGGATTAAGCGGTATAGAAAATGAATGAATGAATGAATGAATATATATGTACCAGTAAACTGGTAACAGGATCATGGGCACCCAAGGGGCATTTATCTTAAAGGCCAGCCCATCTGGTCCAATCCCACAGAGAAGTCAATGTAGCACAAATTGCTAAAAAGAAGTCATTGACGGCCACGATAGAAAGGCACCAGAACACCCAGTACACCACAGCCTGCCACGTATGGGGTTTACCATGCAAAGAATTCACAGTTGTTGATCCGGCCTTCAGACTCCCCAGATGTTTGATCTGATTGAGCACCTGTGGAATGCACTGAACAACAAGTGGAACCTACAGCATATTGAGCTTAATATTTTGGGTTTTAATATTATGGTTAATCGACCATTTTCATCAGTGCCTTTTTCTCTTTAGAAATCCACCATTATTACGAAAATACCATTATATGAAATGAGATTTGCTCCATTATTTATTTATTTATTATTTTGTTTATCTTTCTTCTACAACTATTCTGCACACTAAATCTCATTATGCTGCGGCAGATCATTATCATTGCTGTTCACACTCAGCTGGAGCTTATTAAATCAAAGAAAATGGAGGCAAGCAAATGCGAGGCCAGATATAGATTTTAATTCAATTCCATCGGTAATGGACATCACTGATCTAAGCAGTGGTCTGCTGAAATAAATGGCCGAGTGGTGTCGTGAAGCAACATGGCATGTCGTTGTATGTACTGTAGCTAAGGGGTAGGATCGAGTTTCCTGTGTATTGTGTAACGCTAAACAATAAGCTCTTTAAAGATAAGTGTGTTTCCTGTATGGCTCCATTGTCTCTGATTACTCAGAGGTTTTACAGACACGCTAGCATTTTGATAGAGTTTTAGCTAAGCTTTATCTAAGCAGTATTTATTCTCTGTATCGTGTCAAATTGCGGGAAAAACTAAAATGCTGGCTTTGAGGTTAAAAAGAATCAATCGCCTGGGTCTCAGCTTTGAATAATGCCATTATATATAATGAACTGCTTGAAAGTACCACAGCAACTCAGCAACGTTAATCAATTTCCTACAACAATTTGTTAATTGTGGCAGGCGATTTTTCCACATGCTTGGGCTTTTAAAGGAGTTCCTGGGAGGCCAGCGTTTCATAGGTCTGATTATGGATTCAGCATACTGAGAAAACTTTCTTCCTTGATGGTGAAAGCCGTAGTGAAACGATGGGATAAGTGTGGTATTAATGTAGTAGGGGATTATAACAGTGTGTTCTGTTATTCTATACAATCAAAAGTCCCAGTTTGACTTGAACGCCCGTTGTTGTAGTAATAATAATGAAAATAATAAATAATAATATTGACCATTTGTTCCTTTGTCTCTGCTAGTGTATGCTTCAGTGAGCCTGTACCTGCTTCCCCAAAGACCAGCTACATTGCTTCTCTATGATGATGTAGTGCAGCTCCTGCTTGGTTCTCCAGGTGAGTAAAACCCTATCTGATGTTGTGTTGTTATCTTATGATGTTTCAATATTCCGGACTGCCTCGCTAAAAAAGCTATTCATTTTATCATTGCCGAGTGTTTTTTCAATCTACCCCTGCTCTGTTTCTGTAAACATGCTCTGACTACAGGATTCAGATTCCTACTGTTAAACCCAATGTGGTCTTCTGCCATTGGAACCCATCGACCTCATTGCTTGGCATGCTGTACTTTTCTGGTTATTTGAACTGGTCTTGCCATTCATTCTGTTTGATATCTTACATCAACAAGGCATTTGTGTTTGTGGAAATGCTTCCTTTTTTATTTGGGGGGGCTAGTGATAGGGTCCGTCTAGGTGCCATCGGGTGCCGGATACTCCCTACCCTGGAGATATGTCCATCGTTTCTGGTTGCTTACCTGGTTGGGTTGCCAACTCGAAGTCCGATTGTATCTGAGCACTTGGGGGTGGAATGTTCAGTGTCCAGCAGTGGCAGGCTGGTGCGTCGGGCTGATCAGCAGTCCAACACCTTAACGACCGAGCTACCCCTGCTGCCTGTTTATGATGGGTGTATAAGAAAATACCAGATCAAAGTCCACTTTAAAAACCCCATTAAAGTCTAAAAATGTAATTTATTTTCCCGGTGATTTCAGGGCCATTTTTGGAAGGGATTAATTTATTTTTGATGTCCATGATTTTTTCCAATGATTTTTCTCAAGCCCTTTGACGTCTTACAGTATGTACAGTAGTCTATGCTGCCTCCCAAATGTCACACGCTTATCAGGCGAACACATACTGTACTGCACAGAAAATGTTGTCCACCTAAGCAGTTGTCTTCCTACTGGAATAAGAGGTTAGTGACGATTAAGCTGTAAATATTAAAGCTTATTGTGCCGCAGATTCTCAGCAAAGACAGTGAACTGAACGTTTCTGGACTGAGCGTTTCGAGTCGATTAGCGAGCAGAGAGCTCTCTAAAAATTTATGCTGCCGCTGTGCGAGCATCGCTGATGAGTCCCTTTGATGCAATGAACACTTGGCTCTTATATCTTCAGAAGCATTCATGGCTGAATGCAGGAAAAACTGAGGCGTGCAATTAGGTGGTGTGAATCAGCCGATCTGGAAAGCGTTTCCAGGCTTGTAAGCGCAATGAATGTCCTGTTAAATTTACACTCATTATCAAACTGCCTAAGGTTTCGCATAGGTTAGCATGCAGTTGTGGGGTGTAAAAAATGACTAATGGCGCTGTTCCTGTGGGTTTCGCACTAATAAAACAGCCCATGGCTAGGCTGCTGCTTGGTGAATGGAGTTATGGAGGGAATTACAGTATGGGTGTGCGATAAAGCTTGGGTTTTTTCAATAGTGCTTTTATTAGGCAGGAGGTCAGTAATGCCTTGGAAAATCCTGTATACAGGGTTGCAGGGGGGCTTGGAGTCTACAGTATCTCAGGAGACTTACCTAATCTGCATGTCTTTTGACTGTGGGAAACCCACCACGCATGGGGAGGACATGCAAATACATGCAAACACAGACCCGGAGGCAGGAATCGAACACGGACCCTGGAAGTGTAAGGCGACAGTGCTAACCAATAAGCCAATGTGCCGCCGGAAAATAGAGCTAAAACAAGAAAATACATTTCACTCACTCACTCACTCACTCACTCACTCATCTTCTATACCGCATTATACTGTATTCAGGGTCCCGGGGGGGCTTGGAGCCTGTCCCAGAAGACTTAGGGCACAAGGTGGGGTACACCCTGCACATGGTGCCAATTTCTTATGTTAAAAGGTAAGTATTTTCATGAGATTTATGAGATTAATGCTTGTTATAAGCCCATTATCAAAAATGATATCATTACTTTGCAAAGAAAGTGAAATATTACTTGGAGTTACCTCATCCTCGGTCTCTTCCTCCTGACACAGCTCTTTTTGTCAGATTCGTATCTCTTTAACAAGCCTCTATCCATATGCTGCTGAATAGCTGCTGGAGCTCTGTGGCCTAAATAATCGAGACTGTTTTGTCTGATTGCACCGACTGCTGTTCATTGATTATAGACGCACTCGTTTAAAAGAGAGCACTGTGCTCACTCTTTATTCTGACTGACAGCTTGCCGCTCTTCTTTTAAGAGGGTTGGGAATGACTAATGACCGTCACCAAGTGCTGTAAAGATGCCATTCGTAATGTTTAAATGTCTTTTTAAATTTGTAATAGCTAATTAAATCATTTTGAAAGTAACCGTAAGAGAAACTCTACTTAGCATTGCGATTTAATGGGTCTGGATAATTTCTTGAACACAGGCCTTTTTTTTTTTTTTTTTTTTTCTGGGACAGAAATCAGCGTCACTTCCAGGCAGGACAGAGGAATAACACAAGACAGACATGGTCTTAATTTTTATGGTTCTAAAGGGAAAAAAGTGAGTGTGTTTATCAGGTTTATCACGTTAATTACATTGGAAATATAAATATGGCACCTTGAATACGTCTTGATATGTGGTAGACAGGTATTCGCTTCTCTGTATTTCAGAACACTAGCAAGCTCAATAAGTACTGTTTGGATACAGTTAAATTCCTGGATATTTGCTTGTTAAGTAATGTTGCTGGAGCACGTCTATAGTAGTGATGCGCGGGTCGGGTATTTTTCCAACCCGCGGGTCCCGCTTTTATTAAATTATTTGGCCCACCCCAGCCCACCACTGTATCTATTTTTACAACCTGCCCCGCGACCATTAAATGATGTAAATTCCCGACCTCAATTTCTCCGCACCTCGTCTTCCATCTTCACTTTTATTTCTTTGTTTTTGTTGTGACTGGCAGCGGAATTGCACGCAACATACATGGATTTTTTAATTAATTTAAACCCGCCCCGCAAATAAAGTGACAATTTCTTTACCCGCCCCAACCCGACCCGCGGGTTACCCGCCTGGTCCGCGGGTTAAAAGACGACCCGCGCATCACTAGTCTATAGTAAGTAGAATAGATTCACCCAGATTTTTGATTGACAAGAAAAAAACTTTTTCAGAACAGTCAAATTATTGACATATATTAACAAATAACAACATTAAAATTACCGGAATTGGATTAAGATCTCTTTAACAAATGTGAAAATCTGCAATGATAGTGCTGACCTGTCAGCTTTGCAGAAAAAACTGGTCTGAAAAACGTTGTGAATCACAGTGTTCAAAGATCCATTTGTAAGTCGCATTGTAAAAAACAACAACAGTAGAAATCACAGCCATATTTAACAGTAAGAGGAATAACATTTCCACACACATATAGTACAGCACACACACAATCTGACCAGAACTCACACGACTGGGAATAAACAGTTATGTGTCTCTAAAAAAACTAATTGGAGTAAAAAGGGCTTCGGTTTGATTGTGCTTTGGAGGAGGCATGTGGTGAGGTGATGTGGTTTGATGGCTCAGCAACATTATGAGGCAAAAAAATGAAGTCAGCCGACGACCTGAATGTACTGAATGACCAGGTTACCACTCACTCACTCACTCACTCATTGTCTATACTGCTGTATCCCATACAGGAATACGGGGGGCATGAAGCCTATCCCCGGAGACTTAGGGAATGAGGCAGGGTACACTCTGGCCAATCCATCGCACATACACACACTTACGGTATTCACAGTCTACAGGCAACTTAGCCTAATCTGTATGTCTTTGGACTGTGGAAGGAAACCGGACTACCCGCAGGAGACCCACCAAAGCACAGACCCTGAGGCGGAAATCAAACTCGGACCCTTGAGGTGCAAGACCCCAGTGCTAACCCCAAAGCAAATGTGCCGCTGCCCCGGTTATCACATCCATGCATTTTTTTCTTCTATTATGGCAGGACTCTAACAATGTGTTCTGGGAGAATGAGGAATAATTTTCACACATAACACGCCACTACATTGCATGCTGTAATAAAAGCTAAAGGCAGTTGAATGAAATATTAGTGTTCTATTTCCTTCATGATTAATTCATGGTTGTGACGCTAAAAATCGTGTCATGTTACATACAAGCTTTTTCATACAAACTGATTTTACACTTCTTGTACAGTACACTTATACAGTATACAATATATATACAGTGAGGTCAATAAGTATTTGATCACCCTATGATTTTGCAAGTTCTCTTACTTAGAAATCATGGAGGGGTCTACAATTTTCAGCATAGGTGCATTTCCACCGTGATATATATATATATATTGAGAGAGAGAGAGAGAGAGAGAGAGAGAGATGTAAGTTGCCTTGTGTATGTATACAGCTGTAGGGCGAGAGTGTAATAGGTTGCGCTGGAATTCCCTGGATGATCCAGATTTTAGATTGAATGGAGCGAGATTGGAGCCTGCTCTAACTATTCTCACATTGAAATCCATTTCCATGGCAACTTTGGCACAGAAAACTGTATGTTGAGAGACGAGTGAGACTGAAGAGAGGCCTGTTAAAATGCAGTACATCTCCACTGTGGGGGCGGATGTTGGCTTCTGCTATGTTGGAACAGCCTGAACTCGTGCACTCGTGACATTTTTGCCTCTTTTTTTATTTTTGTGATAATTGTATGTTATTATTAACAGGCACACCTGACTCTGTCATACAAACAAAGATGTGGATGCAAACAGACAATAGCTGACTTCTAGCCTGCTGGATGAGAGTGGCAGTTTTGTTTTTTGTTTTGTGCTGCAGATATGATTGGAACAGTAAGATGCAGTTCTCATACAGTACAAGCTATGTCTAAATGTACTGTAGACATAAATACAGATCAAGCTCGTAGCTTACCTGACTCATATACTATGCAAATAAGTAGCTTAGGCACTCTGGACAGGTATATTTTAATCCTGGGTTAGTTTCAATTACATTTTCTTTTTTTTGGTCAAATTGGATATGCATGTCATGACAGTTCATACGTATTAATGTCAGCGCACTGTGCGTGCTCAGAGGCAAAAAGTCACATGAATTCTGATCTGACCGATCTCAATCGAGACACAATCTATGACCACGTATGAAAGTGACTCAGGTCCGATATCTAAAACCATCTACAGTCATTTGTAGCCAGCCTGAGAAATCATATCTGTCTCACATTATGGTAGAAAAATCAGATTTGACTCACTTCAGGCTGGTAATGTGAATGTCGCCAAACTCACACTTGTGTACTCGCTTTCTCTTTGCTCCAGGGTTCCCTGATCAGAATATAAATATTGGCTAAGCAGTACTGAAAAGCCACACATTGTTGTTTCCAAAACGAACATTAATAACTTAGTAACTATAATGCATTTTTACAAATCTCTAGTTCTACCAGTTGGATTAATTATGCATGCGTGAATCAATAATATTACCTTAGTGCTACAGTACATTCAATCATTTTATATCACTAATCAAATATTTGCAGATCTGTTTCATGAAAAAAAGGAAACTGTGGTTGAAGTAACTACCCTGTAATGTGACCATTAATAGTGTTACATTACTTCTCGAATGAGTACATTGGTATGTCTGTGAAATGCTCCTGAATCCTTGTTGATTCAAGGGAAACCACCTGGCTTTTCTCTCAGATCCAGCATTAAGGAACAGGTTGTACCTGACTCTATCTGACACCAAGCCAGAGTCGTTTTTCTGTATCTGTAGCTTTGCTTCACCCATAGCAAGGAGGATGGCAGATAAGACATGATTCCAACAGGAAAAATAAAGAGATAAGACATTTTTAAGAGCATAGTGAGGAAGACTGAAGGTATTCAGCTTGGTAAACCTGGTCAGATGCCAAGCATATGCCTCACTGATCTGTGCAATGCACCGGGATAAGGTACACAAACCTCTGAAAGAACAGCGAACCCATAAACCCCCTCACTGACCTTCTGACACTAAAACTTTTGACTTGTACATTTGGTTTAATTCCAGGAGGGTTTATTCAATGGAGGTAACTTGGCAGCAGCCCCACACATTAGCACAGAAAAGCATGGTTTATCTTAACCAGGGTAAGCCGAGACTTTGATAGAAAAAAAGAATATCCTGTTCCTTGGAAAGCAATTAATACATTAAAAAAGACTCGATTAATATTATGTGAATAATAAACAGAGTGTTTTCTTATCACAGACAGCATGTATGAAAGATAAGCATGTGTGCTGTGCAAGAGCTATTAATATTGCAGACAGTCTATACTGGAATCTATACTGGAATCTCGAAACAAATTGAATTGGCACCTGGGTGGTCCCTGGTTTAACCATGCTGCACATTGGCGGCTCAGTGGTAGGTCTCTCAGCTGCCATGCGGAAGGCCCAGGGTTCGATTCCCAGCCAGTTCCAGAAACCCCATGATGCAGTGCCGGTTCCAAACCCAGATAAAATGGGAGGGTTGCGCCAGGAAGGGCACCCAGCGTAAAACCCTGTTCTTGTGCGGATCAATTGGTTTCTTGTGGAGACCTCTGAACGGGAGCAGTCGAAAGACTAAGAACAACAACTTTTTAAACATGCTATATAAAAAAACAGTACATTTTGGTATAATCCTTTTATAAATCAGTTGTTCACATGGCTGACATTTTCACTATTGTGCTGCTGTTAAAATTGTTTAAATGCATTGTGGGCACGAGTCCTCACTTATGTCAAAGTCTTTGCCTTTTCTTCACCTTAGGATGAAAATAGACAGTGTAGTTTTAAACCATTTCGGCTAATACTACTGAAAAAATGTTTTTAAAAAACTGCACTTTGTATTTTCATGAAAAGTCTTGAGCCACCCCTTGTTTCTTCATATTAAATGAAATGACGTAGATTAAATCAAAGAAGTGGGAACAAATGTTTATCTGCGACAGTACTGTATGCAATGTACCAAAAGGTATAATATAACAGCAGCAATCTCATTTCCCCTCTCATCTGTTCTGACTACTCAGCATTCAGCAGATCATCTGTCATCGTCTGCACCTGTTTCTTACTGGTTCATGCCTTAAGTTAGAATTTATTATTTTTTTTAATGCTTGAATGATCGATAGGTCGCTATTTAGCTTAACAAGCGCAAAACATTCCTCTGAAACTGGGCAGGTACGGGGACTGGACTGAAAATGAGAGAACTATTCCTTAAGACACAAATATACAAATAGTCTGGCTCTTCGGAAGCAAAATATGAAGGAATGAGGGGTGGTTCAAGACTTTCGCTCAGTACTGTAGTTAAATGATGGTAAGTACAATATACGTACAGTATACTTGTCTACTGTTAATGTTAAGGAAGAAAATAACCTGAATAAAATGTCACTCAACAATGTTGTAGAGTTATGTACAAATTAATCCAATCATTAAATCACGCAAGCCTTGGACATTGGAAATTTACAGAACATCTCTGGGTTGGATATCACTTACTTTCCGAAAGCTTTAAATCCAAGCAAAGGCTCTGACCAATTCAGCCAACTGTTTTGCGACCATGGAAATAAATCTTGTGTCCACCTCCATTCTCAATCTCTTAATTTCACGGTTTGGACATGCACTCAATTGTACCGCCATTTTAACAACAGATGGGATGCTTCCATTCACCTTTGACCCAAAGCTGGCCTTTCCCTTGAGAGCGTCCCTCAGCTGCATTAGACTAAACACAGAGTACTTCCAGTCATCCATTTCCCCCAACAGCATGGCTCCCTCACCAGCAGTGTACATCAAGTAATGATCCTTACCATTCTTTTCTGCTACCGAGGCACTGTTCATGCTAATAATGAATGTCATGATTGAAATGATGACAAATTGGCTGGTTGAATTGAGCAGAGTGCACTTCTGTGATTAATGTGAGTGCTGTGATTTCCTGGCATGCACTAATTAACATTTGGGAGACTGATATTGCACTGTCATAAGGGGCTTTTTCTGTTTTGTTTTGTTTTTTCATCATTCCATCATGCCATTATAATTTCTAGTAAAAAATGATTCATAGTTGAAAATTATCCAATTATTCACACTTGTTCCTATTATTTTCCACAGACATGTAATAAATCTCAAAAGATAAAAAGCGAACTATAATAAAGCACTAAAAGTGTTCAGTGCAAATGTTTTTGATGCATTATGTCCTGACTTGCCAGGACCAACTCAACATGGCACTGCTGTTGTTGCAGACAGACAAGGTCTGTTCAATGGCCGAGAAAGCGGAGGCATGAGAACTAGGCCCTGAGAAACCCCTTAACCCTAATGAGCTTGTTTTCTGCATTGCTGAGCATAGCCACACAGGCAGAGGGCAGGGAGTGTGGACGGCTGGGGTGACATGTTGGTGAATACTAACTGTTTTTCCATGCTGTCAGAGACTTTTAGATCACATAATAATTGTCGAGATTTCAGGGTAACCTTAAGGGATGGTAAAGTGGGAAGCATAAGATTGGCAAACTATTAGAGGAGCTGCTTTCAATTGGTGTTACATTTTGTTGCTGTTGCCTTTACTGTCACCACCATGACTCGGACATACAGTATGAAGTAAGGATAAAAAATAAGCGCCTGCTGATACAGGAAAATAATCAATGCCTTAAAGTGTTCTGTCTGCAATTGTTTACTAAAAAATACCACCATTGATTTGATTCCAACTCAAGTTTTTGCACAATGTGATTTTCAAATTGATTGGATTCAGTAGCATTCATTTTTATTGTCTGAATTGTTTCAAAATAATGTAACTTGTGCAATAAATTGTTTAATTGGTATGTCCCATGCAAAGCACAAATTTTTTTTTTTTGCCAAACTTCTGCCCCACACTCCCCATCCAATAAGTGGCGGTATAGAACCAGCTGCCCATAACCTTAAAAGAAAAAGAAGCGATACTTTCACAAAACATGAGTATTTGCAGAAAATGCAAGCAACTGCAAAAAAAAAACTTACCCAATGATTCAGTTACAGTAATTGAATCGACCAACTAAAGATCGCTTAAATTGCATAATCGATTAAATCGGACAGCTCTACTCCCAAAACAAGATTATCTGTTGCAGGCTATCTAGTAGTGAAAACCTTAAAGAAACACCTTTACAAAGCCCTAACATTGGAGACTCATTGAATAATTCTCCTCTTTTCTTTGTTAAATAACACAATTATTCAGACCGAATACATGGAGGTGTACCTTACAAACCGTGTGTATTAGCTGGTACTATAGAATGAATGACTTAATAAAACAAGTGCAAAAGTAGAAACCTTTTGACCAATATTTATAAAGAATATGTAAATAATGATGTCCAAATGTATTCATGAGCAGAGGTGTAGTGTTATTTGTTTAAGTACAGGAGCGCACCTATGACATGTACAGTATGCGTGCATGCGTACGGTTAAGTGGTAGCTTGTGTCAAGGGCTTCGTATAAACTGTTTTTATGGTAACAACTTTACATATACTGTATATTAATCAGCTATAATTAACATCATTGTTCTAAAGTGCCGTGTTATCAGGACTGCAGGAAAATATCTTATGCAGTTAAATAAATTATGTTTCCAAAAAATGAAAAGAAAGGTTTGCTGCCTTTTTATTTTTATTACATAAACTTAGTTAGCAAGAAAGCTATATTCGCTGTGGTGCTGAAAGACTACTAGCAACTTTTAAGGTGGACTGTTTTCTTGCATGTCAATTAACACCTTAAATTTTAATACTACTACTTAGACCATTCCAAAATGTATATGAATTTCAACCAGATTATATAAGGTGTGTCTATGTGGTAGTTCTGTGGATTTACACTATATGGACAAAAGTGTTTTGCCAAATCTGTTAATTATTGAATTTAAGTATCTCAATCACACCTCTTAATCAGCTTCAATCAGGCTGCAGTGAAAGGCGATCTTATTGCTTCAGCATACCAAGACATCTTGGACAATGCTATGCTTCCAACTTTGTGGTAAAAGGTTGGGGGAACACGTTTGATTCCAACATGACTGTGCCCCAGTGCACAATGCAAGGACTATAAAGACATGGTTTTATGAGTTCAGTGTAGAAGAACTTGACTGGCCCTAACACAGAGCCCTGACTTCAAACCCATCGAGCACCTTAGGGATGAACTGGAACGGAGATTGTGAGCCTGGCCTTCTCATCCAACATCAGTGCCTGACCTCATAAAGGTTTTAAAGAATTATGAATGGGCAGGAATTCGCAGAGAAACACTCCAAACAGCCTTGTGGACAGCCTTCCAAGAAGAGTGAAAACTGGTATAGGACCAAAAAAAATGTCTAGATATAATACTGTTTGATGTCATTTTTGTGGCATATTAAGTGGCAGTGTTTAGTGTTTACCCATATGGAAGGAACCAGCAGAGCATCTGTGCCATTTTAGACAGCAGACATCCCTGGCTCTGGAACTAAGCCACGTAGTTCCTCAGTGAGAAGTGGATTCTGTGCTGCTGTGTGCGAAATAGTCAAGCTCTTTAGGAACCTAGCCAGCTTGGCAGACTACCAGTCACAGATAGACTTTTTTGTTCTTCCCCACATAATCACACTTTTCTGTGGCTTCCTTCCTGGGCTCGACCCACCTGTGACCGAGTCTGCTTTCCTTCTGTGAATCACTGTTGAATAATTCCATTAGTGAAAGAGACCTAAATTCTTTTCAGGGTTTTCTAATAGCCTAATGAAATTTGACACCTTTTTCTTGAATCAGCTGTTGGACCTGGTTGTTATGTCTCAGTTCATAGACAGTTATTAGATTCCATTTGTGCAAAGTTGATTGAAATGAAAGTGTATAGTGAGATATGTGGATGGATGTAAAGACAAAACAATGACTGTTTTGACTGTTAAGAGTTACATATGTCAGCTTATTTTGGGTACCTAAGGTTAGGAACCAGTGAAAAATGCATCCATTAGAGAAGTGTGGCGTTTCACGTCATTCTTCAGAACAGGATGTTCAATCATGATTTTTAAACCTTAAATAACAATACTGATGATAAATAACAAAGAGTTTGGGTACACACTTTAGGGTGTACCACGCCTTGTGCCCTACTGTAAGTCTTCAAGTCTTCTGGAATAGGCTCGACGCCCCACGACTCTGTACACACTATAAACTTTATAGAATATGAATGAATGTATGTATATTTTTACAGTACTGTGCAAAAGTCTTGACCCCCCCCCCTCCCATTTCTTCACATTTTGCATCCAAACAGTCAAACTTTCTTGTTTTTTTTATATTGTCTCGAGGAATAGTTCACACACTGACAATGCAGTCAAAGCATTCCTCAACGGACGAAAAAACATGATGGAACACTTTCAATCATGGATTGGCCTCAATAAAGCCTGGATCTCAACATTATTGAAGCAGTATGGAATCACGTTGATGGAGAACAGAATAAAAAGACGGGCAACGTCCAAAGAAGAGCTTTAACGTTCTTCAAGAAGCCTGGAGATTTATTCCTGAAGACGACTATTACAAATACTAAGGAATTACTGTACAAGAAAGCTTGCAACAAGAAAGTTCAGGCTGTGTTGAAGAATAACAGTGGTCAGACCAAATTAAAATTAAGGTTATTTGTCCCGTTTACCTTACAGCACAATAAAATATTTTTTCACAACTCCCATGTACAGTAGGATGCGGACGTTAGCCGGCGTCCCACGAGCAAATTGGATGAAGGGCCTTTCCCAAGCTTGTCAGTGCTGAGGTTTGAACCCACACCTTCTGCTTGTAAACCCAGAGCCTTAACCAATTGAGCCACCATACATTTCTGTATGGACGTAAAAGTTGGTTAGAATAGTTTGTGGCGATATGTCCTCAACTAAGTATAACGACCGCGTGAATATTTGGATTACCTTGATTTATGATAATTGAATGATTATTTTTGTTTGTATTGTAAATATTCTCAATAATTAAAGCTTTTTTTTTTTATTGAAAGATTTCTCCATGTCACAGGCTGGATGAGGCATCATGTGACTACATACGCTAGATAATGTCTTTAAGAGGACAGTATTAACAGAAAAAAAAGTTTCTGAAATAACAAAAATTGACATAGCCAAGATTTCTGAATATTATTTTCAATTAATTGCTCAGCCCTATGATAGAATTATGCTCAGCCCTACATTAGAATTATACAAACTATATTTGTGATATACACTACCATTCAAAAGTTTTAGAACACTTGCAAATTTCTGTTTTTGTTTAGTGATTTATTTTCTACATTCTAAAAACCGGATTCCAAAAAAGTTGGGACACTAAACAAATTGTGAATAAAAACTGAATGCAATGATGTGGAGATGGCAAA
>JAQMYK010000008.1:8852781-8864917 GCA_030014345.1 Clarias buthupogon
CCTGGCCGGGAATCGAACCCGGACCCTGGAGGTGCAAGGCGACAGTGCTAACCACTACACCACCGTGCCGCCTATGTAAGTTGCTTACTGTATGCAAAGAATTTATCTAATTGGGCTATAACAAATATTAATTGAAATCCCATACCGTATAGTCGGGGTTCAAGCCCTAGCACTGCCACTGTTGAACCCTTGAGCAAGGCCCTTAACGCGATATACTCCAAGAGCGCTGTAGCCTGAACGAACCTGCTCTCTGACCCCAGATTCTTAACTGGGATATGTGAAAAATATAATTCACTGTGCTGTAAGGTACATGTGACCAATAATTTATTATTATTATTATTATTATTATTGCTGTTGTTGTTATTTACTGACATATCGTATTCAATTATTTATAATACAGTACAACACATTATTCTGTAGCTACAGTAAAACTAAAGGAAAGATATAAACATACATTATGAAAGTTTTAACTTACAAGAAATTTTAAGTTATTCATCACTAGGGATTTTTTCATGTTCTGTACCATGTGATGATGTGTTCATCTATTATTTCAGTCTCTGTAATCCGTCACATGTTTTCCAGATGCATAAAAACTCTCAGCTGGTAGATTCTTACTCATCAAAGACTCACCGGTTGTTGAATGAGTTGAAAGTGTGAGAAATCATCCTGTTGGATCTGTGTTGACTGTTCCATGCTTATTTACTGCAGTTCAGCTCCAATTTGTGCAGCTACACCTCTGTGTGTGTTACGTTGCCTTGGAGCAGGGACGTAAACAAACTCAGCTTTCATCTGCACTATGGACGTAGGAACAAAGGAAGCATGTGTGATAGGTGTCCCATGAATTACTTTACATAAAAATAGCTTAACATATGCATGTTAAAAAAAAATGAAGGTTGAATTTGCACCCACAGTGCACATTTGTGTCCAGATGGACTTATATAAACACTGTAGGAGTTCATTTAACATTGGGGAATTTAACGTGTGGGTGGCAGTGTATGTGTTAATAAATTTTTATTTCTCTTTCCCTTTCTTCTTTGACAATGGTGGGGTGTCTGTGCTTCTATTATTTGTCAACTTACTGCCTTAATTGTACAAAAAAAAGTCTAAAAACAAAGAATTAAAACTCACGACTGGTTTGGAAAAATCCAGTCACCATCCAAATCTAAAATATTCAATCCTGTTGGAATTTAGCAAACGGAATTTAGCATTTGAGGTCAATCTATAAAGTTAAGCTACTGTACTGTATAAGATCTCTTTAGATGTCCATTGAGCTGGGCTATAAACTGATCACCCATAATATTACAACACAAAAAAGTGTGCCCAGTATTGTGTAGGTTGCCCATGTGCCACTAGAGTAGCTCTGGCCCCTTGGGCCATGACTCCACAAGACCTCTGGGGGTGTGCTCTGGTGTCTGGCACTAGGACAGGCAGCAGATTCTTTGGGTGCTGTGGGTGGTGGGGTGGGACCTCTGTGGATCAGACTAGTTTTTCTGGTGCATCCCATGGGGGCTCTGTCAGATTAAGAACTGGGGACTTGTTGTTTCACAGTCTTGGGTTCTTTGTATGTGGGGTCTGTGGGCAGATTGTGGTGCACTGGGTGTTCTGGTGCCTTTCTATTGTAGCCAGCATTGCCTTTTTTTGCTAGTCTTTGGTTCCCGCAGGCATGGGTGAGCCATGGGTGCCCATAATCCTGTCACCAGTTTACTTGTACAGTACAGTATATAATTGATAATCAATTTTTTTGAATTTGAATTATGCAATTTTTTTTTTAAGTAAATCGTTCTGGATAAGGGCATATGTCAAATGCCATAAATGTAAATCTTGAGCATTTTCTATACTGAAGACCTGTAATACAACAGGCTATCATTGCACAACATTCAAAAAACATCTTTATGAAAAATTTACTCTTGTGCTTCCGTAATGTAAACCATTAGAATATCTAGCTAGTGTATTTTACTTACTCAAATATCTATTGACTTACCTAAACATGTTTCCAAAAGAATACTGCGTTAGCTTATTTTTTTTTTTTTCTCAAAATAGAGTTAATTAAAATTTGCCCATGTAGTGTGATTTGTTTTGTTTTTTGTTTGTTTGTTTTTTGCTTACAGTCTTTTGGAGTTAAAAGCCTTTGTGGTGTTCAAAATGAAATGATTGCAAAGTTTCCAAATCATAAATAAACATAAATATATGAATAAATAAATAAATAAATATATACATACATAAAGAAAAGTATAATAACTGAAACGTACTATTACACTGAGATATGTACATACACACTGTAAAGAGAATTTATTACTTTCCACTTCTGATTGTACAACCAACAAAGGGCAATTTCATTTATATATTTTTGTTGTTGTTTTTGTTATGCTTTTTGGTTTCTTAATGTGTTTTCCGCTTAAATGCCACTGTAGGCATCTGATTCTCATCCACCTAACAATCTCTCTCTCTCTCTCCCTCTCTCTCTTTCTCATTCTAACCCACACACACACCGATCCAACCCTCACACACAGCAACACACACATAGTAATTAATCAAGGCACGGCTGGAAGGATCGCCGCTATTTTTAAAAGCCCAGTCACTGTGTGGGCACCAGAGAGCGAGGGAGTGAAAGGGAGGGGAAAGGATGAGATTATGAGATTTGAAGTGTCATAAAATATCTATAGTTATCATAATTATGCAGTAAAGATATATGAGTGCATTTAAACTGATGAGAAGGGAGAAAGCGATAGAGTAAAGCGATTCATCATGGCTGCATCGCTGTGCTCTTGAAGAGAAACCAGGAAAATGCATTTGGACAATGCTGACTGAGGGTGTTGCTTGTTGTATTGAGACAACATTCATTCTGTTAGATAGCCTGCAATTACTCAAAATCTTAGCCTCCCTCGCTGAGTTAGAAGGCTTTACGTTACAGATGCAGGGAAAGAGCCCCTGTATCTCCAGTCCTCTGAAGGCTGTGTGGGTGCTTTGGAAGTAGGCACACTTGCTCTAACTTTCTGTGAAATGCACAACCATGCCAAGCGTCCTTTATTTAGTTATGGAGAATTTGTAAACTCCACTTTTTCTACTTGTCACATTTATTCATATACGGCATGTCTCCTTTGCGTTCTTTATCTAAAGCAAAATTGACACATATTTCATCCATCCATCTTCAGTAACCGCTTTATCCTGGTCAGGATGTCGGTGGATCTGGAATTTTTAGGTCTTTTGGGAAATGGAAAGAAACTGGAAAACCCAGAGGAAACCCAGTATAACTTTGTAGAGACAGTCATTCGAGTTCAACAATGAACTGGGGACCCCAAAGTCGTGATGAGGACTGGCTACCCGCTGTGCCCCTGTGCCGCCCAACAACATTTTACTACTGCATAATTAAGATTATCATAGATATTTTATGACACTTAAAATCTCATCTCTCTCACGCCTCTTAGTGGAACCTTAATGTGCCTCCATTCACTGAGAGTAAGTAGCACATTAATATGATATTAATGCTTTAGTTATTTAGAACCTATTCATTATTCATTACAGAGCAGACATCATCAGAGGGGGGATCAGACAGTCAGGGTGTCCTATGTGCCTATGTTACTGAAGTAGTAAGACATTGGACTGATTGTATATACTGTACATCCAAATCTAAGTTAAACAGCATTTAAAAATGAAAAAAAAAAAAAAGCGTTCCATCCATCCATCTAGGAACCTCTGTAGTCCAACTAGGGACCATGGCAACCAGTGATGGCCATTGTATTTATTCTCATTTGTACAACCGTGGTAGGACCTCCAGTCAACATTCACATGCACATTCACACACTATGGGTAATTTGGGAACGGCAATTATCCTAATCTGCATATTTTTGGACAGAGGGAGGAAACCGGAGAACCCGGAGGAAACCCAGCATGCATGGGAAAACATGCACATAGACCCAACACGTGAATCAAGCACAGGCCCTGGAGGTGCAAGGCGACCGTGCTAACCACAAAGCCACCGTGACGCCAAAAAACAAAAACATTTAACAAAGCATTTTAAATTTAAAAGGGCTTTTGAAAGCTGTAATTTTGCCTTTGGGTCTGTCATATTGTATAGTATACTGCAAAAAAAAAAAAAACTTTTTATTATAGCAAAGAAAATGACTGTTATTTGCAACATCTGACTAACATCTGCTTTAACACATGTTGTAGTCGTTTTTTCTATTTCTATTGTTCTGTTTTTCACACAGAAGTTAAAGTTCCACCATCATCTTTAGCCTAGGCAATTCTGATGTAAAAAGTGTGATTTTTACATGAATTTGACATTTTGAAGTGTGATTACAGCAAGACAATGTGGTTAAGAGAGAGAGAGAGAGAGAGAGAGAGAGAGAGAGAGAGAGAACACGAACATGAAAAAAATAAATAAAAACTAAAATGGTTTAAGCATCAGTGTTTACAGCAGTTTTCTTGTCAGGATGTCCTCTACTGTATGTCACTGAATGGAAAGCATGCATTCTTATCAGCTGTGAAATGAGGCCCAATTTAAGTACACTTGTGCACAGACTGGCAATAATGATACATTTTAACTCAATATTGTGATATTTAATGATAACCATAGGCTCAGGATTCAATTATCCTTAAAGAATGTGCTTATTTTTCGCTACTCAATAAACCAATAAGGCCAATAACTGTCTGGTGATTTGCTTCAAATTACAGTATACAAGGACTGTTCTTTTTATTTGGGATCTAGTCTGTAATGAGGGTAAAAAAGTATCTGGCCTGGCAACAATAAATATACCTGAAAAAAGATGCTCTGTTGAATAAATAATATTTATTCTTACTTATATTTCAGATTATGGTTTTTTTTTTATTATTATTATTGAGTTTCACTGAAATTAAGGCATTTCTCAACAAGTCATTTTATGATATATGCATGGTCCTGTATAAATACTATGCAGCTTCATGGAACATAATTGGCAGTAATTATAAATGGAGTTGTCATTGTACAGTAACTGTCATATCCCAAGAGTTAAGAAATGGCATGTTGTTCTGCTTTCACAGGTGCAGCACTGGTTGTCTCCATTTCGCCACATTAACAAAGCTGCAAAAGAGTAATTTTTAAGTAAAGTTAGCTAGGAAGAAAATAATGCTAAAACGAATCACTCCACTTCCACTGAAATACACCAAATTTAAACACATAAATATGTATTCAATTAAATATATAAACATACTGCCATAAAACTGCCATATTAAAAAATTTTTATTTAATTATTAAATAATAAAAAAAAATTATGTATTAATTTTAATATTTTTCAAAAGTAAACAAAACTGTATATATACTGTACTGAACAAAAGTATTTGGCCAAACCTGTTAATTATTGAATTCGGGTGTTTCAATCAGGACCCTTATCCCAAGTAAAGAACAATTTTATTGATTCAGCAGACCGAGACATTTTGGACATATAAAGGACATGGTTTGATGAGTTCAGTGTGGAAGAGCTTGACTGGCCTGCACAAAGCCCTAACCTCAACCCCATTGAGCACCCTTGGGAGGAACTGGAACGGAGATTGCAAGCCAGGCCTTCTTGTCCAAAATCAGTGCCTGACCACATAAATGCTATACAGAATAAATGGGCAGAAATTCCAACAGAAACACTCCAAAATCTTGTGGACAGCCTTCCAAGAAAAGTGGAAGTTATTATACCTGCAAATGGAAGACCAACTCCATATTGAAGTGTAATGTAGGTTTCAAAGACAGAACTCTATTTACTTCATACACTCTTAAAAATAAGGGTTATTTGCATAGTTAGTGGATCTACCTTTGCAAAGAGGTTCTACTTGGAAAGTAAGACATATAAGGTTTTACAGAGTTTGTAGCATTGCCCCCAGAGTGACAAACCAAACAAACAATTGGAGTTATATACAGTCAACAAATATGATTGTTTTTTAGGCTGCATATACAGTATAGTGAATACTTTATGATTCATTGTGTACCAAGAGCCCATGGTGTTTATTCTCTTGTGAGCTCAGCTTCGAGTTTACAAGTTTGCTAAAATCCAGGAATAACATTGTTTACCTTATATTGTGAGTTAATGGAAATTTCCAGTCTACCACTGAATCTGAGTAGAGGAGCAGCCACATGGGTTATACAAGTCAAATAATAAGCCTGAAATAAGCCAAAAGATTTGATCAAATCACTCAAGAATTTAAAACCATGACAAATGTTGTCAGGGGTAATGTCTGGAGGGTGCTCTGCGCCCCTAAACCTCTTTATGTGTTGTGCATAGGGGACACTTTTTTGACTTGGTTGACTAGGGTAATTACATTAGTAGTATTATTTAAGCTGCATGTCCTCCACGTGGTCTCTTAACTCACATCTGTTGAGGTTCCTGTTTTGTGCTATTGTTGTGGTTGTACCCACATTTTTTTAATGAATGTTTTTTTCCCCATTTTGTTACCGTCTGCCATTACTCCATGCCTGTATTCCCCCTTCTCTTGACAAATGTGTCTTGGTATGCTCTGGCCCCCGTTACCATTTTATATGTAAAAAAAACTGTACAGTATGTGGACATCTACTAATCACACCCAAATGTGTTCATTCCAGTACCATGGGCTTTAACACAGGGTCAGTCCCCACTTTGTTGCCATAATAGACTCCAGGATAATGGAAAAACTGGAGTATGGATCTAGCATTGCTTTTTCATTCACAAGAGCATTACTGAGGTCAGGCACCGATGTCAAGTGAGATAGCTTGGTGTGCAGTCAGCATTACAATTCATCCCAGTGGGGTTGAGGTCAGGTCTTGGGTCACTAAGTTCTTCCAAATCAACCTCACCATGTCTTCATGGCTTTGTATTGTGTACAGGAGTGATCTCATGTTGGAACACGTTTGGTCACTTTAGTTCCAGTAAAGGGAAATTATAAATCTACAGCATACAAAGACATCTATAAAGACAGTACTGTATGTTCTCACTACTTCGTGGCCACAGTTTGGGGATGGTATACTCATGGGATTGATGGTCCACATTCTTTTGGCCAAATGCTGTACGTGGAAAGAATGGTTCATTTGTAAAGTCAGCCTTCATAAGTTCTGCACTTTTTCCTACTCCATTCCTACACTATGAAACACACTTGGTTGGTGAAAAATAAAATAAAAATAGTTTATTCGTATCAGAGGTTCAATCTTTCTTCTGCAGAGATACTAATACATCAGTGATGTGACTGATAATCCACCAGTTTATTGCTATGGTTTTGGAGAAGGCACATGGTACTGATGGCATCATGTTCTAAACAGCAATCCACTTCTGTGTTTAGGTACGGTTGGCTTTCATATTTGATTAGAGCCAAGAACGTCGTGGTCTGCTCAAGACTACCTTTCAACTTAGCTAGAGAATAGTACACTGATCCATGCCCAGGCAGGATATGGAGTGTTCACATTACACAAATGGACTTTGGGGTCTAGCATACTGGAATCTATGCCCAAGACCGTAGCATGAAATCACCTTCTATTTCACTTATCTCACTTACACTCACACACACACACATTCGCACACACACACACACACACACACACACACACACTAGTATACACACCCTGCAGCATGTGCTCAACTATATGCCCATTATCTGTTTTGGTTCCCATGGAAACCCCAACCTGCTATTGCAAGATTTCGAGGTGGTGGTGACACGATGTGTGACTATGTGCGTATATGTGTGTGCACAAACTTTTTAACCAGAGTGACTTATTGTAAGTATATTTTGGTTACAATATTGAAAAAAAAAATAGTGATTCACAAACATCTTACACTCACACGCTTACACTCACAAATACAGAATGATATTTGTAAAGTCCAGCAAAGATCTCTGTTAGAAAGAGGGTGAAAATTTCAGTGCATGATGAATGACGCTAGAAACACCCACGCATGTATATACTGTACATACAAGTTTCACTGGCAGGAATAGTTATTCTTGGTGATTAAACATTACAAGTGTGATGGAAAAGAAATTTCAACTGCCAACAGCAGAAAGGAATAATGAATTTATAATTAGCCACACTTACAAATCTAAATAGACAGACACTGTGATGGGCTGAAATACTTTTCATTATTGTCTTACATTTATTTGAATAATGATAAGTTAATAAAAAAAAAAATCAATAGTAGAGAACATTAAGTTCTCCATGGCAACCACAATGGCACCTACTTCTTTATTCTAATTTTCTTTTCTTTGGTAATTGCATTCCCAATCTAGTTTAATGATGAAAAAAATATTTCCTTTAAAGTCAGAATTTCCAAAAAAGGAAAAAAAGAAAAAATACTGTAGTAAGCATTTCATTTAGAATCTTCAACGATAAGAGTTATCAATCATTTAGTTGCATTATTGCTTCCATTTTATTTTAAAATAAAATATGTATTTAATACATTAATATTTTATTATTATAATTCCTATTTATATTTAGATATTTTATATTTAATTATATATTTATTTTTTTCCTGTTAGTTAGTGTTCTATTATTATTAGTGCATGTTCCTAATAAAATGTACAATGAGTGTAGTTATTTTATATTAACTCTTTGGGGCACTGAATTTAACCAAGATAATTCCCCCAATAGGATAATTGTTTCAGAAAGAAGTGATTTTGCTACAACATGCATGCACTGCAATGCTTCTTTCTTATTTTTTGTTTATTTATTTTTGTATTCTATTTTATGTCCATAACTTTCATAATGAGACTGGTCTTCAATCACTGTGCTGCAGAACACTCAATAATGAAAGTAAGGAGCATCGTGTACCAGATCACGATGGATATATTGAATCCTGAATGTTTCTGCTCTGATTTGTACTCTCTACCACATTTTATAAACTTCTCAGTTCAAAGTTTAAGTAGTTCTTTATCTTGATAAAAGTGCCAAAACGGCCTTGGTTTCAATAAGTAAAGATTATCCCAAGGAAAGTGCTGAAAGTGCAGATACAGTTGTATAATCTATTTCTGAAACACAATCAGAGAAAGAATTGTAAAGTTAAAGAAAGAATGGTTCATTTGTACAGTCAGCCTTCATGAATCAGTTTCAGAGTGTACTCTATTCCTTCACTCTGAAACACAGAGTGGTTAAGACTACGGTTTAGAAGGTCCCAGATTCAAATCCCATGACCACCGAGTTGCCACTGTTGGGCCCTTGAGCAACGCCTTTAACCCTAAAACTGCTCAGATGTAAAATGAGATAGAAAAAAAAAAGTTATGCGCTTTGGATAAAGGTGTCTGCCAAATGCCTAAAGTATGTAAAAATTCTCAGGAAACAAATTGAATTTAAAATAGAATTTAAAAATAGAGGTTAGGGTTAGAAGTGAGTTAGCGTTCATAAAAAAAATCTATACTCGTTCAGATTTATCCCAAAAATTATAATGAGATTACAGTTAAACCTTGGATTGTGAGCATAATACTTTCCAGAAGCATGCTTGTATATCAAAGCACTCGTATATCAAAGAGAATTTCCCCCCATAAGAAATAATGGAGACTGAGATGATTTGTTCCACAACCCAAAATATTCATGTAAAAATAATTAATACAAAAATGTAAAGTAAAAATAAAACAAAGTAACCAGGACTTTATCTTTAAAAAAATCGTGGCTAAAGTAAGAGAGGGGGCTACTGTGTAGGACGACTTACACACACGTGTGCGTGCACAAACACGCAAACACACACATACACACATTACAGAAACACTGCTCTGTCTGAAACTTCTTTAACAAGGAACCTCTCTAATGACACTTGCTTTTCCCTTCTTTGGAAGTTTCCGCGGAAATGTGACGTTGCATTGTCGTTAAACAGATTCATCTCCCGCACTGCTACAGCTTTTTTAACCTTTTTTTGTTCACGGAGGCCATCGTTGCAAAACAGTTACTAAAGAGCAGTCACTACACTTGGACACAAAAAAAATCCTTTATGCACACACACACATGTGGTCACAATGTTATAGTAAACAGTGAAGAACCATTAGCTCGGTTGTGATCACGTGATGCTCGGCATATGCATACTACTCATTTTTTAAGACCTCACTCATTTATCAGGTTAAAAATTTTTTTTTTTTAATTCTCGTTTTGCAAAACACAAGTTACTCACAATCCAACATTCCAATGTATCTATAAAAAAAGGAGGGTTTGAGTAGTTTCTAGGGATAAGATGAAGTAAGGAACAGGTTGATCAATAGGCCAAGCAGAAAGCAACATAAGCAATGGGTATTGACTGTCTGCAGATTGACTGAGAAGTAAGAGGTCACAGATTGATCACAGTAGGCGCCACAAAGACCAGAGAAATGTACGTACACAGGAAGTGCTTCAGAGACTACAGGGAAAATAAGGGAAGCAAGAGGTTGGTGAGAGAAGGCACCTATTAGGAATGGAGCACAGACAGCACGGGTTTAAAATGTTTCTGTTCACAGTCTCAGGTTTCAAGTCTCACTCATAAACTTCACTCCAGCATTGTGCCCGTAACAGTACTAAGATTTTTCTTTATAGTCTATATAGTTCTTAATTTTGACCTTAGTTTCTCCTAATTGCTCTGACTTGTTTACTTACACCATTGTCCATTTATGATTTTTCGCCGACCCCTTCTGGTGTGTTTGCATCTTCATCTGCATCTGTCTGTCCAACTTTATGATACAAGGCTATGCCTATAACATGGGCATGGTACAGTACTGTAGGTGTGAGTGAAATTAACTAATCCTTCATTGATGTAGGCTGTGCAATCAACAGATTTCTGCCATCCTTATCTCTCTTTGGAGTCCCGTTAATCAGTTTTTCAACAGCTCACAGTTCAGTAGTGTTAGTGCACACTTGCAGTTTGCTCTTTATAGAGAAACACTATGACAGAGATCTGCTGAAGTGGTGGTCCTTTTTCCCCCACTATTCTGTAAAGTATTCACTGAAATTCTCGTCATAAAGCATGAATTATATCTAACAACCTTACATGACCTTATATTATTCTGATATCTAACAGAATAATATGTTCGAATTGTAGCACTGGCTGCTGGAAGCTGTTACAGGATGAATATACAGTACTCTGGTTAACAGAGTGTAAGGAGACAGTGAAACATTAGATGCTCTGGATAGACAAACTCCTCATAGAAGGAAGAATTAAAGTTCCCATCAGCATAGAGAAAGAAGCCCAGAAAACTTGGAGATGATCTGTACCAGTGTTACTTTTATATATAATGTTAAAACCGTCCAGTGAGAAGGTTCTCTTTCTGCTTCCCACTGTATTGATCCGTGTCCAATTCTTTCCACTAGCAAAGAAGCTCATCACCTTGGCCAAACAACCACATGCTATTGCAGTGAGTACCCTGTGTGAATTCACCTGAACAATTCCTTATTACCCATTATAGGCTACTATTTGCACACCAACTTTTCTCTCTCACAGCGCCCATCAACAATGGGGTGGACAGAAATTTAACAACTTATTACATAAGACTTACCCTCACCCACTGGTGGCTTTACTGTATCATGCATCAAATTATTTCATGTGTTTACACCAGTGCTCAACATATGAAGACATTTATTTATTTATTTATTTTTTAAAGCACTACTTTTAGTAATACTGTATAAACCTCCCACTCTTTCTTTCTTTCTTTTTTTCTTTCTCTGTACCACATATCCTGTACTGGTTCACAGGGGACCTGGAGCCTATCCAAGGGAACTCGGAAACAGCCAATCCCTGTACAGGGTGCCAATCTATTGCCGATCATAACCATGCACACACTTTGCAAATGCTATAGGCAATTTGCAAATGTTAATTAACCAACTCTGCCTTTGGTGCCAATGTCTTTGGATTGTGGGAAGAAACCGGAGGACCTGGAGGAAACCCATGAAGCATGGGTGCTAACCACTCTGTGACCATGCTGCCTTGTATAAACCAAACTTACCCAATTCCAAGCACTTCTCACATCACGTTCCTCAACTATCATAACAAATGGGTATTTTACCTTCTCTCTGTAAACCCTAATGGTCAAACTAATTAAACATATTGAGTACTGTTAACTTAAATAATAATTACAATTAGTTCAAATTAATAGACCTTGATGAGTATATAGAACTTTTTGGTTTTTATGAGTTTGTAGAAATGACACTTTTTAAGTTAGCTGAACAAATTTGATATTTTAAGTATCTGTAAGTACTTAAGTAACA
>JAQMYK010000008.1:8931830-8946007 GCA_030014345.1 Clarias buthupogon
AGTCTCCTGGGATAGGCTCTAGGCCCCCCGCGACCCTGAACACAGGATTAAGCGGTATAGAAAATGAATGAATGAATGAATGAATGAATGTTTGTATGTATTACAAATGTTTTAATTGAGAAACTTTTTTTTTCTTGTCTTTTAGGCTAATAACCCATTGTATAAAGGAGCTACTACTACTTTTACAAATGTCACCTATCGTGGCAACTCCTAAAGACCTAACACCTTCATCAGCAACAGTCACTTGTCTCAGTGATGGTCTACTAACATCTTTGGGAATATCTTCACACTTTCCACCAATCGATGATGTGAGCATTGTGGCCTTGATGAGGAACTGGACACTGTCACTGAGCCGCCAAGCAGATCTGTGCTATGGATATGTTTCTTCAGCTGAATGCACAAAAATAATGCAGAAATAATAATAATAATAATAATAATAATAATAATAATTGTATAGTATTTTAAATGAAAAAACTAAGAAATTAAGGTGAGATACTAAAATAAATGCGGAGAGTCCATTTTGTGGGAAATTATTTTCATTGCTTTTTGTTGTTGCTGTTTTTTTGTTTTGTTTTGTTTTTTTAATAAAATTATTTGTTTTCAAATGTAAGCATTGTTAAAGATTAACTGGTTTTTTTTTTTTTACATGGAACAAAGGTAAAGTTTTTGGGCATTTGGCCTCTGTATATGACCACATTGAATTTGAAATGAAACTCAAGTGGTGAGCAAAATCAAGACGTTTAGCTTTAATTTAAGCCTCCATTTTGGGGGTTCATAAATAATGGAAAAAATGTCTGGCAAGCAGTTGCATGGCCAGATGTGGCCAGTTCCCTCATTACTCCAAGGCTAATCAGGCAGATAAAAGGCCTGGAGGTGGTTCTGTAGGTGTTTGCATTTGGTAGCTGTTCAATCGAACTCTCAACATGAGGCATCAATTCAAGTAAAAGCCATCATTAGGATGGAAAAATAAATAAATAAATAAATAAACCCATCAGAGAGATTGCAAAAAACATTTTTAGTGGCCTATACAAAAGTTTGGAACATTGTTAAAAAGAGGAAATTAACTGCAATTTCAGCAACATACAAGAGACAGCTTTATAAAGTAAATACAGACACTTCTTAAGAAAATGCAAACCACTGGTATTTCACAAGAACAGAAAGGTCAGATTAGACTTTGCAAGAAAACATTACCAGATTCTTTGAACTGATGCAATCTGAATTAACTTGTACCAGAATGATAGGAGGAGAAAAATATGGAAATGAACAGCTCATGATCCAAAGCAATCCACATCGTCTGTCAAAGTGTTATGGCATAAGCGTGTATGGTTGGCAGTGGAACCAGGTCACTGGTGTTTATTGATGACTGACTGATGATAAAAGTAGCAGGATGAAGAATGTTTGTTCCGAAATGTATGGCCTGACTGTACTTACGAATGTAAATCTTAATAGAGATATTGAAGGAGAAAAGCTGGAGAAGAATCACCGAAGTGCTTAGACACCATTAAATGTGATTATCTCAACATTTTTTGATAATTATAGATTTTTTTAATCCATGGTTATCTCAACATTGTTTGTTTGTTTGTTTGTTTTTCAGCAAAATGAGATCATGTAATTATTAAGTTCTGACTTTTTATTTTGGCAAACATTATAAACATCCTATTCACCTACTATGTGTGGGAAGTTTACCATCAAAATTTTGCTTGAATCTCAGGTCATATGACTTTTGCTATATTTGATGTTGCAAGCTAGATGTGGGGGAACATTACCTAACATAGATTGTGCTTCAACAAAATCTTGCGACTATAAGGACACATGTTCAGATAGAGCTCAAAGCTGTGCACAATACACACTAACCAGTATGTCTACATAGTATAACACTAATATTGAGGACAAATACTATTTAGTACAGTAGTATGCAGTTTGGAATGCAGCGCCAGTATTTGTAAGTCAATTTTAAAGGAGAAAAATAACTTATTTGTACACAGGAAATGGAACAGAAGTGGTTTCCGTCAACTGGTTAGCTTGTTACCTCCGATCAAACGGGTTGATAAAGGTGTTCTCATTCTTCAAAATTAGAAAGCATTCATGTCTAATGTTGGGGCATGATGAATTTAAATGTATCTGAAATTTTCCACTAATTCCAAACCCAAAACCTCTGAAACCCAACTGACAGTAAATTACTATTATTAAGTTGTCTAGGTGACTCACATCAGCTCAATAACATCGAATTATAATGTTTTCCCTTGTCAGAGAACTGTCATATAGAACCTTTCATTTCCAAGATTTTATCATCTGTGCTTATGGATTGAGCAAACCCCTTAACCATGACGTAATTCATATAATTCTATTTTTTTTGACCTGATTATCTGACTCAAAACACCCACTTTCAATAAATATTGCAGCTTTATCCGAGGTATGCATACACCATTCCTTCGGCCCTAGCTCGACAGAATAGCTACCACTTTGTTAACATATACAGTATGATAATACTTGGGCTGTACCGAAAGTAATGCAAAAGTGAGCAAACTTTTTGTTATCTAACATAGGGGGTTCATGTTGCACATGCTGGTAGAGTAACTCTTCCTCTATAAAGGTACTATTCAACTTAATCTCCATCACGAGCGCTGTGTGTGCGCCATCGTTGAACCCAACCCTTGAATCCTCTTTGAAAATCCTCTTTGTCCCAGTTGATTGTCTCCCATTGTGTGTTTTGTCTTTAATGCTGGTTTCCCCTTTCTTTAAACTTCTTCAGCCATGTGTGCATGTTGCTCTTGGTAATGGTGTTATCTCTGTAAACATTCTGTAGCCTTCTGTAGATGTCCTGTGTCAGTTATTTCCACTTTTGCATTATTTTAAGTACAGCCCTAGTACACCATGGTGGCATTCTAACAAAAAATATTGTAATTTTCAAAATACAAATTGAGCGATGGAAGAATTGTTCGAAGCGTCAGTCGATCTCCGATGTGCTTACTGTCTGGCTTTGTGCATGCTTCTCAGATGGGAGTGAGATAATCAAACCACACACAGCAAACGTGATGATATCTGAGAAGCTCTCTCTCTCTCTCTCTCTCTCTCTCTCTGTTTATCATCAGCAAAAAGGTTTTTATATGTTTGGCCAGACATCATGTCCATTTGTTACATCAAAGAACATAAAGCATTTTAACTTTTCTTGGTGAAATCTGGGAGAACAAAAAGTGGAAGTTGTGTAGATGTCTGTCTGGAAACAAACCAGGAAGCTCAAGAGAGGAAAAAGAGAGAGAGAGAGCGAGAGAGAGAGAGTGAGCATGGGAGAGTAATATAAAAAAAAAAGTGATGTAAGAGATGTAAGAGATAGAGACATGAGAAAGTTCACACAATGTCATAATACCATAATGTGATACCATATGAACACACATTAACGAAGCTACAGTATGCTCACCTTATCGACTAGCTGACTAGCTAGCTCACACACATTTGTATTGTACCTGGAGCCTATCCCATGAGACTTACAGTAGGGCATGAGCTTCGGTACACCCTGGACAGGGTGCCAATCCATCGCAGGGCACAGATACATCACACACTCACACACTGTGGGCAATTTGGGAATGCCAGTTAGCCTAATCTGCATGTCTTTGGACTGTGAGAGGAACCCGGAGTACCTGGAGGAAACCCACCATGCACACAGACCTGAGGCTAGAATCAAACCCGGAACCTGGAGGTGCAAGGCGACAGTGCTAACCACTAAGCCACCATGTGTGCTTAGTCGACAATATAAAATGTTATAGTGCACGGTGAGTAAGAGAAAGAGGATGATGCGAGTACTAAGCTTGTCAAAAAGTTTTATTTATTTTAACAATGATTGGCTAAAAAAGACTTAATTCAGTTAGGTTTTATTTGGCCATTGTCGCAAAATCAGCTTTACATCAAATAAAATTTCGACAATGAGTCATTGTGAGGAAATATGCATAAACCGTAATGATCAGATTGTCCCTGATGAGCTGGCAAGGAAAAACACCCTGAGACGGCAATAGGAAGAAACCTTGAGAGGAAGCAGACTCAACAGGAAACCCACCCTCATTTGGGTGATAACAGATAGCAGGGATTGATCTGCAGTCATACTGTGTGTTTGGAGGCTGGAAGATGTGTTTAAGTTAGTATGGAGTCCATTTCTTAATTGGAGGCTCAGGAACAAAACTGTCTGTGGGAATTTCAGTCCTGAACTATTGAGCGACTGCAGTCACAAGTCATCAGAGAACAGCTGTCTGCACCAGTTGAGTTTAAGACCATCTTAAGACAGCTGTGTTATACACATTCTAAAATTATAGTGAAGAATGAGGGAAGAAGAAGTAGTTGAGAAAACACTAAAACCTAAAAACTTCGATGTAAACTTAGTATGAAGGCAATTTCTTCACTTAGGATGAAAAATATTCAGGAACTGCCGTAACAGATCTGATGTCTGTATACCACATGGTGTGCCATGGCCAGTAGGTTGGTTTAGCAAGTATTTTGTAAGTAAAAGGTTGATGATGCCATTACCCCGACTGATCAACAGTTTGAACTAGGAAGTTGAATTTTATGTAGCGAACAAAGATGAGTGGAGTGATACATGCAATAAAACATCCTGGTCCAGTTATTTAAAAAAATACTGGCACCCTTGCTATTGGAATGCTGCTCAACCAATCAAATTAATAAACCACAGCTAAGTTTATAATGAGAGATAATGCTGACCTTTGAGGCATCTGAACAAAACAATGCAGTCGGTTTCCTTGGGTTTTCAATGCACAATTAATATCATAATATGCAGATGTAAGTTTTATAGAAACTGAAGTCTGGCATTTGCACAGCCTTTATTGGGAACATGTTGTCATCCAGCCAGACCGACATGCCAGACCACATGACCCTCTAGTGAGCACATCACTAGAGCCTCCATTAGGCGGTAGGCCTCACCTCACTGTCATGACATTAAAGCCATATTAATGTTAATTAGTCTGGCTTTTAGGTTTTGAAATAATGACCGCTGGAAGAAAAAAAAAGTTGATAAGTTGTCATGGTGCCCAATTAGAACAGCTAATGTAGTTTAGTGTTGGGATTGTGTAAGTGGGGAGTAAACCTCAGAGGATGGCGCTCATGTGGACATGTCACTTCACCCACTGGAACTTCCGTTGCCATAGATACTACATCATGTCTTAGAGTTTCACTGCTTTACTTCGGAACTTTGGTTGCCATGGAAGCAGCAGCTCAGATGCTGATGGAGTTTGGAGTTTGGCAGATTCAGTCATTCATGAAAATGTCAGGCAGAGAGCCAAATCCAATCAATTTCTCATGTTCTTTTATTGACTTATTTTTCATGCCATGGAAAGCAGCAGAATATCTCAAGGGAGGGGAAAAAGGCCTCCACTGTGTTTCTTCTGCCATCAATGACACGATTCAGTGCAGATGGTAAATCGTTTTAATATTTAAAAAAAAATACACATACAATAAAATTTTCAATCTGTATTTATTGTGTCCAGTAGTTTGAAAAATTGCCACTTTTACTTGATTTTTCACATTTTTACCTTCATGCACAGAATATACTGCTTTACAGTTCTGTGCTACTTGAATAGAAAAGATAGGAAACCAGAAAACAACTTAGCATGATTTTTTATCAATGTTATCTGTGTAACATGGATCATTTATCCACATGGATAGCAGTTTTGAGCTTTCAGTATTTTTCGTTCCAATACTTTTATATAACATTCTATTTCAATAGTTGATGCTGTAAAAACAGTGATAATAATAAAGAAGCATTTTTTTTTTTCAATAACACTAGAAACTATTCTATCTTTGTTGAGCTGATATTATTCTCGCTGTGCCCGCTAGATGGCGATATAACACACAACTTTAGAAAAACAGGGCAGGGGAATTAAAAACTACATCCGGTTCATGTAAAACATCATGGCGGCGCCCTCGGATAGAACCATGCCGCAGCATTTAAATTTCCTACCTGTTTTCCGATTAGTCCTGCCTCCTGTGCTGTGATTGGCTCATGATTCACACGGAGCGGCCCCTTCAGATTCGGCAGATGTGACTATTTAAACTGCATGTGACCGATACGCTTTATATGAAAAGGAATAGTTTTACACAGTATTTTTACACATGTTTAATAAATGAATGTGTAAACATAAACATAAAAATGCTATTATTTTAAAATTTATATTTTTTATATTATAGGATTTTGTGACAGAAACTGGTAGCACTGCAGTACTGGTGCAATGAACATAATAAATTATAAACATTATATATGCAAAGTAAAATTTGAAAAATAGGGACTACAGGGCAATCAATCAAATTATTTAACTTTGAATCAGGCTTGAAAACCTACCTGTTTACTAAGGTGTGTGTGTGTAAAGATGTGTAAACATGCTTATCTTTTCATGTAAGCACTTTCAAATGTGTCCACATGAAAAGTGCTATAGAAATCAAACTTATTATTATTTATTATTATTCATTCATTCATTGTCTGTACTGCTTTTTCCTGTATACAGCGTCACGGCGGGTCTGGAGCCTATATCCAGGAGTTTTCAGGCCCAAGGTACTATGTACAGGGGCCAGTCCATCACAGGGTACACACACACACACACACACACACTCACTCAGAACTGCGTCAAATTTGGAAAGCCCAGTTATTCCATTTGCATGTCTTCGGACTGCGGACCCGGTAGTATCGTTATTGTTGTTTTAACAACAATGTTGTGATGATGTTGATCTTATTTTTATTTAGTTATTATTTAGTCATTACAATTTAATGCCTTAATAAATAGTGTCAATGACACTGATTTGATGTTAATTTCCTGAAACACTAATGAATTTTCATCACTTAATGAAAAAATATGAACCATGTAAATGTAAATCATTTTGAGAAAGTGTGTGTTGCTGAGAGCCCATGCTGTAGCTCATCCATTCCATTCTTTAGCTCTCCTCATCCTTTAGCAGAAAATGGGCGTGGTGTGTGTGTGACGTCACTCAAACTTCAAGTCAACCCAAGCACAGGAGGCGGGGTTAGTCGAAATACGGGTGTGGGAAAACATTGCCGGTGCCCTAGCCAGCAGATGAGAACATGACAGACTCTGCGAATGGACCGACACCAGAGGCGGCGGACGGGCTCAAGCGGCCTCAGTTCGGTACCCGGTTTCTCACAGACCCGCGGGAAGTGTTTCAGCACAACGCCTGGTATGTGCGAGCCCGCGTGCGAGAAATAGCTGAGCTATTTATCACTACACTCTTTTTTAAAGTGCTTTAAATATCTCAATATCTGTACACACACGCTTTTATTAACTTTGATAAATATGACTGGTGCCGTTTTTCATGGCTTTAAATGTAGATTAGATGTATTTATTCTGGGAACAAACTCGGTTATGTACCAGAAGCTTGTTCAGATACAGTAGCTCTCTCCAGGCATGCGCACTACACTACTGCACTGAAGAGTAAGCAGGTTTCCATGGTTACTGCAGTACTGACATCTCATAACGTTTAGTTCTCTAGTGCACTGTTTAGGACGTTGCTCTGATCCAGTCCCCTAGCCGTTACAATTTCCCCTTGTCAAAGTCACTAAAATCCTTATGTTTTTGCATTTTTCTGCTTCCAACACATCAACTTCAGGGGGGAAAAAACCGTTCACTTCCTGCCTAATATATCCCACCCACTTCCAGCCGCCATTGGCACGCGATATTGTACCTGTTGCTACTGTAAGAAGGGCCCGGTTGTAATGGCTAGCCAACCGGGTCAGAACGACTCCACAACTGCAGCTCTTGTGGGGTGAGGTGTTCCACCATGCTGCAGTGGTCATATCAAAAGTGATCCAAGAAAGGGAAAAGCAGTGATCTGGCAACCGGGTGGCCAAGGCTCACTGATGCACATGGGAAGTGAAAGCTGGCCTGTGTAGTCTGGTCCAATAGAACAGCTATTGTAGATCAAATTGAGGAACAGTTTACATTTGGTTTCCTTAGAAAGCTGTCAGAACACACAGGTTATTTCTTTTTTTGGTGGCAAAAGGGGGCGCATGCTACTTAATATTAAGTAGGTAGTCATAATGTTATGACCATATACTGTATATGGTGTCTTTACCATCAGAGTTTGTATGAATTCAACAAAATGTGAAACGTGAACACACCCTCAAAGAAATACTCCGAGTTATCCTGCTACATTTCTGTGTTATCATTTATTATTTTGTTTGGTTTTAAAATTGATTTTCAGCAGCCTTTACAATCTGTAATCCAAATCACAGGTTCATTGTAATGTTCTCATCAGGTGTGAAAGTAGTTTAGATTTTTAGGTGAAGGGTGAAGAAAATAAAACATGGAGTTTGTGGACAGTCCTGTAAATTTCCTGTTTTTCTTTGTGTCTCCAGCTAACTAACTGTCTCAGGCCTGAGTACCAGAATAATAATAGTAAAATGGAAAGCTAGTGCAATAATGTAGGGTGTACAATCCCTCGTTCCGCACAACAAGTACTGTAGCGCCCTTGATCAAGGGTTAGATTGTGCTCCGATCACCCTGAAGGACACTGCACAGGATATTCAGCCATGTTAAGTGTGATTCCAAACCGCAAGGAATAAAGCTGCTCAGATCAAAGGGAACTGTGAGCAGTGTAGTGAGCAATGGTTCATCACTTCGCCAGAAATGGAGCTGAAAAATTTCCCATTAGTTAATTGGTTAATTAATTCAAATGTAACTTTTGAATTAAATTTAATGAATAAATCTATTATACTACTATAATATAGGTTAGAAAAGATAGGAAACCAGCACATTAATAAATTCTTCATCCATCTTGTAAATTCATCAAAAGATCTACCCACGAATTATACAACATTTCAGTGGTATATGTTTTATAATGGTATCAGTTTTTATTGCTGTAAATATTCAATATTTAATTTCAGCAGTGTGAAATTTCCACATTAGCAGCAACAGGTATCTAAGGTGCCTATGTGACCGGGGTAATATGTAATACAGAGAAAGTGACGTCTGTGTTGGTGAAGCTGCAGGGTTTTTTAAGTAGTGTAATTTCGTCGAGGGACGTTCCTTTTTGCACAGGGAGTAGGGAGCACCCTCTGAAGTACACTGCAATAGAGTAGGTTTAGTAAACGTCCCGTAAAAAGAACGGAATAGTTGTGTAATTGGAGACTAACAGACTTGATCCATATTGACCCGATAGGTACTCTATGCGTTCTGTATTTTTGAGAATGAAAGTGAAATCTATGAGGGATAAATATTACAGGTTAGACTATCACAACGGGATGATTTTCATGAGACGCAAACAGTCAGTGGATAAAAGGAAACCTCTTCTCTCCCTCAGCCTGTCTGTCATGTTCTCTAACAAAACAGAGTACGGAGAATGTGATTCTCATTGGTCAGGACTCACAACCCAGAGCAGCATTTTTCTGGTGGCAGCACAGCGCGTGCAAAAATTAAAAAACTTCAGAACGATGATAACATTTGCACGATTGCTTTTCTATCATTGCTTTGCACGTCACATTTTGTTATGTCACCGTGTGGGTTAATTAACCTCATTATTTCTCTGATTCCAGTATGCGAGCGAGGCAGGGGACTGACTTTGACTCACTCAGAACTACAAGTTGGGGAGGTAGGGAGCTAGTGCGCATCAGCTCTGGTCGACTGTGGAGGGAGCAAGAAAAAAAAGTACACATCTAACTTTATACAACAAAGCAATTAGTAAAATAACTCGTACTGCAAAATGCCACAGATCATTCATAATATTGTCAATATATACCGTACTGAATGATATATAAATAAGAAGATATGGTCAAAGCTATTAGGTCACAGTTTAGTAGGGAAAAGAAATGAAAGAGTAGCAGAAAGCGCAAAAGATAAAGTTATGTGGTTGTTAGATGCTAGTTAGCTTTGTAGTTCTCAGCTGTGACCAAGTCATGAACCAGTTATCTGGCACTCATGTTAACTAGTAGTAATAAAAGATGAAACACAACACACACAGTTCAGAGGAAATTTAGGATGACTTATATAACCAAGTCATCATATAACTAATGCAGTAACTAAGCAGCCAAAGTGTTGTTTAAGATGACATAATGTTATCAGATGTGTTTTCTTGCTAAATGTGACTGGTTTTGAGTCTGGGTTTGGCAGGCACCTGTACTGCCGACCGCCACTGAATCTTTTAGTGGTAACAATACACTGTACTGGACCGTACTAGCCTGCTTTCACCCATGGTTCCCTTCTATAAAGGTTACACTCTTTTATAGGAACAGCTTACACTGGGACGTTAAACTAAAGAGTTTAATTGTTGGTATGGTGAAATTTTGTGTGTTGAGTACTTTTGAAATTAAAAGCTGAAAAAAGTTTTTCACTGTTCATAAGACTAATGGCTTTGCTCATTTTTTGTTTCTTTCTTTCATTCTCATCAGTAATACATGTAGATGATTTTTTTTCTCATTAATAACTTTATTTGTATCTCTAGCTGTTATACGTGAAAAAATATGACAGGATCATCCCCCATAATCAAGAAAATACTCATCGTCGATTGGTCCAAGCAGTTCTTATCTTATCACACGAAAGCCAGCCGAACGAATCATCATGTTTGGAAATGACCATTGGTGTGGAAATAGCTGGAGCTTTCCCATGGAAGCGACGTTAACTTAAGGTCAGCTCTTATCCTACCGCTGAGTTCAGACAAAGGGTTCAGAGCCCAAAAATCTGCCCACTGCCAGTCGAATAGAAGAAGTTCCAACCACTCTATTTAGTGAGAACTGCTTAGACCAGTCAGATACAGTAACGGTGCTCCAATCGATTGGCCGCCAATTCGCCAGATAATCATAAAATATTTACTGATTGGTTATCTCTCACCTGACGGATCACATAAACCAATACTATTGTGATGACTCAGAATACAAGAGTCGACAATCACATCAACATGCCGTCGTCAGTCTGTGCATATTACCAAGTCTCTTTAAAAGGTGTCAAATTTGCAATATGCAAAGGTTCTTCTCAAGCAGAACAACACTGCATGAATAATCTGAGTATGAAAAGTTATCAGCAAAGGCAGCAACTAAATCTTGTAAACAAACCCTCATTCAGCCACCTATAGCAGAAGCCCTTTAAAAGCTCAAGCCTTATGCTGCAGAGAGAAAAAGACTAAAACCATTATCACAAAAATAATAATGCAGAGAGAAATAAAGAGCGGTTCCGAGTTCTGGCTAAGGCAGCCCAGGTTTACATTACAGCTCCATGCAAGAGTGCTGACTGAGCGACTATTCAGCACGACTGCACATATTCTGGATGATAAGAGGAATAGACTCTTATAGAGGAATAGACTGTTAAATTTGCAAGATCTGTTAAATATTGCAGAAATTTGAATATTTATAAAGATATGCCTGCCCTCGGTGCCTACTAATGAGTGGCCATGATTGGCTCACCAAATACAAGGTGATTGATGTCTGTGTCTCTATTCCAAAAAAAAGTTCAGCGCAGAATTTTGATATGTTATTCATTGACGCAGCTTTGTTCCATGTGCTGCACTTTATAATGAGTGAGTATAATAGGACAGTCGCATTTTAGCGGTTCGGTGTGTGTGAGAGCCTTTTGATGCTAGTAAAGGAATGGCAAATTTGTGCTTTTTAGTCGAGTGTAGGCTATTCAATTGATTTCAGTTTCTTTATGATCTGTATGAAATAATAAGAAAAGGGAATATGTTGCCTTCTGATGAATTAAAGTTTTTAATTTGCTACTTTCTCAGATATTTCAGACAAATAGAATTGTATACAGGCAAGTGCAACATTACACATAGCTTTAAACAGTTAAAAGGTTTGGCTGGTTATCAGATAAATAGTAAAAATATTAGCATAAACTGTAAACTGATGTACTGTATTATACAAGGCAGTCTTATAATCAGTCCCCTCTGGACATGCTGTTATTGGAAAATCACTTTTGGAATTCTACTGCACCACCCTGGTGTTTATGGAAAAAAGAGGACTGTATACATAATTGGACCAGTAAATTATGTTTTTCAAATAAAATGCCATGGGTGTACTCAGTGATTTAAAATCCTGCCTGATACACTCATACCAGCATTTACTGTAAGTTAATTTATGTCCTTTATGGAATGTGGACATAATAACCTGGCAACTAGGCGTATTTTCTACTTTGTTTTCATTAGAGATGAGGGAAATCATTTCTGTGATGTATCGCAGTTCATGTATTATGTATATTCATGTACCACGGTGACTCCAAAATAATTGTTTTTGTTTATTTTTAAGTTATGTATGTTTGTATTTGAGGTGGTAAAATGTTCCCTTTCCTTTATAAACGCTATAGGTGGCTCTAAACTCTTCGCAAATTAGCGGCAAAACAGTGTCTTGTGTGATAGGCGAATTATTTGCTAAGTACATTTACATTGTACATTTAGTTCATAAGTCATTTGCTTAAATCCATCCGTTTCATGTTAGAACAGTGGACAGGGGTGTAACAGAGCTGGTTAATGAGGGCTGTGTGTTTTCTGTGTTATGCTGATGTGTAGGGATAATGTGCAGTGGTCTGAAGAGCAGGAAAATGCAGCCCGGAGAAAAGTGCAAGAGAACAGCGAGCCTCTTCCAACAGAGAAACAAGGTGTGTAATGTTTTTACTAGAAGGTATGTGTTTGCTGATTTGTACAAGTCTTACAAATCATATTCTCTTTGTTTAAACAGAAGATTTTGAGAATAGAGCTAACGAGTACTGGAACGACTTCTACTCCATCCACGAGAACCGCTTCTTCAAGGACCGCCACTGGCTTTTCACCGAGTTCCCCGAGCTCGGCCCGCAGTGTTCCCAGAGTTCAGGAGAAGGAACAGATGAGGATCTCGTCCATATTACAGCAAAGCTGGAACTAAATGGCGAGGAGACGCATGCGTCAGTAAAAAAAGAAGCAGCAGCATTTCCTGGAGCCTCAGCCTCTTACCGCATTCTTGAGGTGAGTCAGATGATATATGTGTGATAGGTATGTGTGTATACCTGAAAAATGTGTCCACACACGTATGCATGTCAGGGTGTGTCAGAGATGATCGATTTTTTTCCTGTTACATGTGTTTTGCCGTAGGTAGGCTGTGGAGTCGGCAATACAGTCTTCCCAATTCTCAAGACAAACAAGTAAGACGTTAACACAACAACACGTTACCGGAATGTTTTGGTGATTGTGATGATATTTTCTGGGCACCATGACTGTAGTGTGTGTGTGAGGAACCACAATTTAAAGAAAAACTTTATACACAACAGTTACTTAAATGTAAGTCTAGGGGCAATTGTTAAGGTGGCAAACAACTGCCCCAGTTAGATTCAGTTCCCTGCTCAGTATAGAAATAAGTCACATGTCAGTAGTAACCACACATACGGAAAGAGAACAGGTTGATACTAGAGTATTTCTTTAATAGTGCGTTTATTCCATAAAAATTCTATCAACACATAGGTTTCATTTGTTTTTGTGTTTTTTTTCTTCTTTGAAATCCAGTGATCCAGGCCTTTTTGTCTACTGCTGCGATTTCTCCAGCACAGCTATTGACCTCGTCAAGGTAAGAGAGACGTTCATTAAAATCTAAATCTGTGTAATGCATTTAGCTTCAAGACGAAAAGTAAAACTAATATTTATAAGGTTTATTAGTTCAAAAGTAAAACACATATTGAACATGTTTCCAAGAAGACTTGACCCCAAAGTCTGGTTTATTTTGATCAGTGAGAACACAATCGTTCTGCGCTTGGGAACCTTTCCCGATTCCACCGAAAAGGTGGTCTTGAGAATGATACAGCGTATTCAGGCAAGGATTGAATCAGATATGGAAGCCAATCGTACATGACCATACCAATCCTCATCAGTGCTGTAGGTCTAATCCGAAATCGCCATGTGCGCATATCACACGCCAATCTCATCCTCAGACTTAACGTAGGAAGGCACATGAGATCATTACTATTAAATTTTTTACAAAATATCAATAATATTTTATATTAATTGAGATTTTATATTAATTTGATTGAGTCTGGCTAGGATGCCCATTTGATACCCGAGAACTATCACTGGTCGGGTCCGTCTCTCTGTTATACATGTTTATTTTATGACTTAATTTTACAGGTAAATATCTGTAAGCCAGACTTCCGGTTAGCAGCCACATGGAGTAGACGTGTTAGTTAGGTGCTCCGACAATTCCGAATTTCTTCACTCCCTTA
>JAQMYK010000008.1:8964328-8979183 GCA_030014345.1 Clarias buthupogon
TATTCAATAATTACCGATACCGAATGATATGAAACATTATATCGTGATAATTTTTTTTGCTGTATCGCCCAGCCCTACTATTCAGCATCATAAGCAAGTAAAATAGGGACACTGTAGTGTGCTTATTATGGATTCCTAGCTGACTTCTGCTTTTCTGTTAAAAAAAAGAGGTAGAAAAAGGTGTTTGTGAACTCCATGAAGTAATCTATGTCTAGCAAAAGAGCTAAACAATCTGTGACAAATACCCTTGGGAGAGCAATATGTTTTGACAATCTGAACAGCAAGCTAGAGGCAGTGACTGCACATTAGCCTGAGAACTGCTATGTGACGTTAGAGAGTAACACAGGATGAGACCAGTAAGACAACTGCACCCAGGTTGCATTTGTAAATGATCCAGCATTCCTGTGTAGCAGCGAAAAGATGGCTGCCACCGAAAACAACAGCATCCTGTAAACAGCAACATATGGCATCGGCTCTCGTGTGAATACTAATGGAGTCGTTTAGTTTGATCGTTGCGGATCAAAAACGCATAACGCTAAGACGAAGACTGTTTTCTGTTAACCACACAGATTTTATACTAATCGCTCACCCTTTATGCTAACAATTCCCTCTTTTTCTGTGTGTGTCTAGTTTGCGGGGGGTAGTGGTACTGGCACTAGTCCGGCGCGTGGTATTCCTCCTGTGGTGCGCTCCTCCCCACAGCACTCTCTCTCCAACCCTCCTGCTGCAGTGAGTCACCTGCTTTCACTCTCTCTCCTTTCTTCATTACTCTTTTCTTCTGCACTCCAGTTGCCACCAGTCATGTTTCTCCGCTGCTCTGGCTGCATAGTCTATTAACCCAGCTCAGATATTCATTTTAGAATTAAGCCTTTACTGGCACACCAGTAAAGGCTAAAGTTTTTTGTACTTTAAAATGGTGTATGTGATGTCAGGACCTGAAGATGAGCATGACGGGTTTTATGTTTTGTGATTGACAGGTGCAGCAAGGAAGTCCGTCCTCTATCAATTCCAATACAGACCACTCCCACTCATCGTGCACCCTCAAACCAGCTTTCACACACACTCAGCACCGGGCAACACAGGTACCATGAATTCACACACTTGCACCTTGTGACCTTTGTTATAAATGAATTTAGTACATGCTTGGAGGCACTTTTGGAATTTATCTATTTATTTATTTTTAAAAAAATTTCCCTATTCTCTCAGTCGGACATGACTCTGGAAAAGCTGGCTGCATTGGAGAACAGTAAGAGTTCAGACCTGGAGAAAAAAGAGGGACGCATCGATGATTTGCTCAGGGTATGTACTGTAGGAGCAGCACACATTTGGATAATATATGAATCTGAAGAAATGTTTCCTCACAAACAGATATTTCTAGGGTTTTGCATGCACCTGCACACATTCATTGCTAAGATTTTGTAAGAAGGAATTAAATTAATGGACACAGTTTTGCAGATAATATATTCACAATTACAGTCTATCAGAAACCTGTTGTCATTCCTAGCTGTGTGGCTGTGAGAGTTTCACAGAGGAGAAATGCGTATACATGTAACGTGAGGAACTAATATCTTACTACTGTACACCCACTCAGTAATGTGCAAAAGTCTTTACTGTGATCTTGAAATATTTTTCCAAGTTGTGTGTAGAACCTTTTTGGCTCTCATATTCGTCAAGTTCTTGGCATTTTCAGTTTAGTCCCTGTACCTTACCAGTTTAAGAGGAATGTTTTTATTTGTTACATCACACAGTGACCTATGAATCATTCGAGCGGTTTTAAAAACTATCTAACTTTAGACATGAACCAGTGAGAAACTATATATATATATAGATGATCCGGCGGTGATTAGTATACTGGTGATGCTGAATGTGGAGTGGTTGGAGCAGAAGAGAGGAAACGAGGTTGCTGCTGAGGTTACATAAACAACCATTTTTTACATTTTATCTTTGCAGCCTGCCCCCCCCCCCCCCCATTATTTCATTTAATCTACATCGTTTAATATACCATAAAGAAATGAAAGAAGGTTTAAGACTTTTGCACAGTACTGTATTTTACAAAAAATAAATATCTAAAAATTTCCAATAATCAAGGCTCATTAAAATGTGAATTCATACCAAACTAGTCCTTCTATAACATGTCTGTTCCTGTGTCTTTTGCCCTCTAGCTTTGGGCTATCTGGGCTATAGTTTTTGAACAGCAGCCATTTTCCAGACATCCTCGAAGCCAAGTTTCTTTAATTGTTCCTGTCTGTTTATCATTTCATACATCTGTAGAGTCAGGTACTTCTTGTTTATCCTTAACATTTTCCCACACATTCAACAACAATACATGATTGTGTTGCAGGTGAATTGTGATCTGCGCAGGCAGATCGATGAGCAGCAGAGGATGTTAGAGCGCTGTAAGGAACGTCTCAACAAATGTGTCACTATGAGCAAGAAGCTGCTTATTGAGAAGGTATGTAGATCTCACTTCTATGTTTGTGGTTGGAGTTAATATAATGTGAAGCCTGTGTAAAGTAAGCATGTGTGTGTTCAGTCCAAGCAGGAAAAGATGGCGTGCAGGGACAAGAGCATGCAGGACCGTCTCCGGTTGGGCCATTTCACTACAGTGCGACATGGTGCATCCTTCACAGAGCAATGGACTGATGGATATGCCTTTCAGAATTTAATCAAGTAAGACCTCAGGCAGTGTGTAGTGAAGTAGTGATCTATATTTTTTTTCAGTTTCAGAACTCAAGAACGGATTTTTGATCAGATGTCCATAAAAAGTTATGTAATAATTTAAATATATAAGAATTTTTTTTTAGAGATGCTTATAGGTACTGATTGGTCATAATATTTACAAAACATGATATTAAAAACATTAACATTGATTGTCAATTACGTACCAGTACACTGGTGATAGGATCATGGGCACCCAAAGCTCATTTATGTCCAAGGGAGCAAACACTGATCGGTCTGTCCGATCCCACAATTCTGGCCACACAGGACTTAGCAGGCAAAGAGCCCAAGCCCACTGACCTGGCCTCCAAACTCACCAGGTCCCAGGCTGATGAAGCAAGTAAGGAATTCTCCAGAAAAACAGGTCTGATTCACAGAGGCCACACCCTGTAACCCACAGCACCCAAAGGATTCACCGACAACCACCTGCTGTCAATCATCACAGCACACCCTTAGATGTCTAGTCATGGGCTAAAGGGCCAGAGCTGGCCAATTGGCACAAGGGGAAGCCACGCAATATTTGGCATAATTTTTGAGTGGGCTGTAATGTTATTGCTGATTGGTGTATGTATAAGCTGTATATACATATAAGTATGTGTTTATACTTGTTTTGTTTTTTTGTTGTTGTTTTTTGTTTTTTGACTGTTTTATTTTCAACTTATTGTGTCATAAAGTTTTTTTTATTACGTCTATTTTAAAAAAAAATCTCATCTCATTAGCTTAATGGGTTTTATTGTTTAAGAGATTCAGTATTATACGTTAATATTGTCAATCGGCTTTTATTTCCTAGCAAATTATTAAAAATCTTTTGGGCTGAATCATGAATATATCTCAAGTAATTCCATGCAATATTTAGGGTATTTAATCATTTAAATATGTTGTGCATTATTTATTCGCTTTTTGCTCCATTTGGGATTTGGTTTGAAGAAGGGTTTAAACACAGTGGAATAAATGAATTCAGTCATGTTGTTCGCCACCATATTGAACTTCACAAACATTCATTTTAATAGTTGCATTTTGGTGCATTAAGCCATTGCTATTAAAATTATGCATATATGATGACGCCGAAAAGTAGCCTTGGTTAAGGCTTGGGATGTGGCTTACATTTTAAAGCCAAAAAAAGAGAAACACTATTACTGTAAAAAAATAAAATAAAATAAATAAATTCTTCGGATTGAGCATTAAGCATCATGGTCATCATAGCAATTTTGTGCTTATTTAAAAATAACTTTTAGCTGAGTTTCTGTTTCTCTGTTTGTGTGTAGGCAGCAAGAGCGGGTGAACTCTCAGAGAGAGGACATCGAGAGACAGAGGAAGCTTCTGGCTAAAAAGAAGCCACCCAGTGCAGCCCAGACTCCACCGCCCAACCTAGAACCCAACAAACGCAAGAACAAAAGCAACGGCGCAGAGAACGAGATGTGAGTACGGCGGAAGCAAGAGAGGAACGTCGTTTAACTTTCAGCTGCATTGTTGTTCATTTTCACATGTTTTACCTTTTCTATTTTCTGTGCCGTTTCTGTGCCAATAGGTTATCACTAGCAGAATATCACGAGCAAGAAGAGATTTTCAAATTGAGACTCGGTCACTTAAAGAAGGTACAGAGCCATGCACAAGTCAACCAGATGTTTGCTGTCTCTAGTTTCTAATTTCTAAGCTGTTGTAACAGACTTGGCATTCTCTGTTTGGTGTGTTTATTTTGACGAACTGTGTTGAGACCCAAAAATTGTGTGTTGTGTAGGAGGAAGCTGAGATCCAAGTTGAATTGGAGAGGCTGGAACGAGTGCGTAATCTTCACATCCGAGAGCTTAAGAGAATACACAATGAAGATAACTCCCAGTACGTCTCCTCCTCTCTCCTGTTTTAATGTTTCGGTCTTCGGTTTAATAATGTCCCACTTTTTTTTTTTTTTTTTTTTTTTTTTTTACTGCTTATAATAGATGTCTTTGAGCTGCTGTGGAATATTGTCAAAGATTTCAAGAATGTGACAAGTTAACCTGAATTGCAAACTATAGCCGGAACCCTGGAACAATAATGTCTTTATTAACGCTGCTAGGCAGTTTAATAACTTTTAACATTTGAGCAAAAAATTCTCTTTTGTTACTTTGATTTTTCCTGAGGTTTTATCGTCTGTGCGCAATCGCATCCAAAAAATACTGCATCAGTAATGACTAACCAGATCTTCATTTGTAAATGCACTCGACTTGAAGAATTCAAAAGTTTACTTTAGTGTTTATTGACTTGCCCAACCTCTGGCCTCAAAAATCTGTTCGAAGTGATTTATTGGTAAACAGGCTTTATGTTCATCTTTCAGTACAGAGAATATGTTAGAAATCCTGTCTCTGCTAATGAGTTATATAGCAGGTTTTCTTGAGGGAAGATGCTGCTTTAACATCAATCGTATTTGTTTTGTTTGCATTTGTCAGGTTTAAAGATCACCCCACACTGAACGACCGCTACCTGCTCCTGCACCTACTGGGCCGAGGTGGCTTTAGCGAAGTCTACAAGGTAGGACAGCTACCATGTTGATATGTGACATTTGTTTCCACTTTTTGGTCACTTACATTTGACTGGTCAGCATACTAAACCCTCCACTAAACTGATAGACTAGCTAATTTATTTATCAGTTGTTCGCCACTCAAGGAAATCAAGTGTATTTATAAACATTGTATACCTACATAACAGATTAATTATAATGGAATATGCAGTAGTGATTGGACTAGGTTTGAGTAAACCAATTGATAATCAATTAATAATCAGTTTAACCACACAGTACAATGTTTCTTTTACTAGTATTTTCGGAAAATCAATCCCACCATTCACAATTACTATACCCAGAGTACAGTACACGTATAGAGTATACATCGACTAGGATTACTCATAAGCATCTATTACTGAATACATTAACATTACAAACACGACACAGCTGTCAATGCAGAAGTACATTGTCAGTGTAGACCAACTAGTAATTACCATCATACGCATACTCATTGTGACAGATTTTGCATATCACACTTCATGTTAAGCTTTTCCTTCATTGGTGGTTTATTTGTATAATTTTTCCTTAAACTGATGCACATCCTCATCGAGAGAATATACTGTATATTATATATTGGCTATAATTAATGATTGTACCATCATTAATATGCTGTGAGGTATTGGTTCATGTTAATTATATATGGAGCGTAGGAGCTTATCTTTTTCATTTTTACCTTTTTCCCCCTCTCCTCCAGGCCTTTGACTTGACAGAACAGCGGTACGTAGCGGTGAAAATTCATCAGCTCAATAAAAACTGGAGAGACGAGAAAAAGGAAAACTACCACAAGTAGGATTTTTCTTTCATGTATTTTTATTAATTTTATGTTCTGTGAAGCTTTTTATTTGCATGAATTAAAGATTCTTATCTTCCTCGAAGGGCCACTTAAACTAAAGTCAATCACCTAAGACATGATGAGTGTAAAGTTTTGGTCTATACCACTTAATCCTGTATACGGGGACACGGGTGGCCTGGAGACTATCTCAGGACACTTGGGGCATGTGGGGGAGAGCACCTTGGAAATCCATTGAGGGCAAATACATGCATCTTAACACACTCATTCACACACTACAGGCAATGGCAGTTAGTCTAATCTGCATGTTTTTGGACGGTGTGAGGGAAACTAGAGTACCCGGAGGAGATACGCCTTGCACAGTGAGAACATGCAAATGTGAGAACATGCAAATTCCATGCACACAGAGTCGGGAATTGAACCTGGACCCTGGAGGTGCAAGGTGACCTAACCTCTAAATGCTAACCTCTAAGCCTCCGTGCCGCCCATACCTATCATAATGACTCATAATATCGAGTTGTATGAATAAATATTTTATTTTTGTAAAATACAGAACCATCGCCACTCATCTGCTTGCCTGCACGACTACCTGCAGAGACATAACCCGGAGTTAAAAGTACTATACCTCTCTCCAGAGTCGCTTTACTTGATGGCATTAATTAAGCTGTTTAGCTTTTAGAGTAGGAGACTGAAGAGCAAAATGAGCCCCGCTGTTTCAAGCTGGCAGCTAATACAGCTTATATCTCTTTCATGTTTGTCTTATTTATAGATGTCATGTTGTCATAAGCAATTATGAATGCATGTAGTATGCTTTGCTGACATGTAAGGTTGATTAACAAAAATATCTCGGCACTGACACGAAACAAGTTTTCAAGATGGAAGTGGAATGTTGTTGAAAAATTGTGTACATTATTTTTACTCAAGTACTACAGCTAGGAGAGTTTGAACATAAACGTCTATGATGTGATGGCCGTACGACAGGAGGTTATTACTGTTCTATGCTTTGTTTCAGACACGCCTGCCGAGAGTATCGCATCCATAAGGAACTTGATCATCCCAGAATAGTCAAACTCTACGACTACTTCTCTCTGGACACTGACTCGTAAGAGACACGTTAACCGGTTGCCAATTTAAATAATATCCAGTAAAATGACCTGTCCATTATTTATGAGCATTACCTGTGAAGAAAAAGATTATTTGTATATTATTTGTGTGTAGGTTCTGCACAGTTCTTGAGTATTGTGAAGGCAACGATCTGGATTTCTATCTGAAGCAACATAAGCTAATGTCTGAGAAAGAGGGCCGGTCCATCATCATGCAGGTTGTCAACGCCCTGAAATATCTGAACGAGATCCGCCCACCAATTATCCATTATGATCTTAAACCAGGTAAGACAAAAGAGGCACTTGAGAGTTACCGTTTGCGATTTCAAACTAGGTGTCTGATGATTAGGTTTCAGTAATTATCAGTGAGGTTTGGGAACATTGCTATGAACATAAGAGAATATATCCTGTTCCATTTCAGAATATGGCACCTTGCTTTGAACATCCTGTCTTTTCATAGTTCAGGCAGACAAACGCTATATATATACACATCTGGCACAATGTGTGGGTGATGATACGGTGGTGTGATGCAGCCTGATGTTAAACCAAGTTCCTTTTACCACCCTAAAGTCATTTTGCTATAAAAGCACATCCTAACGTGTCTTGCTTGTCATACCTTTTGTCTATATGCCATGTCATACTTTTTGTCCATGTGTAGTTCGATTTAATGTTGTGGTATGCCCAAAAAAGCAAGTTGTCAGTTATCTTAAATAGTTGTTCTCTTTGACGACAAATAAAACGCACTGATAATTTAGACTCTGATCTTCCGGACAAGAATTTTCTTTAGGAAGATTTACTATTTGATGAATGAATGAGTATATTTTATTTATTTATTTTATGAATTTATTCCAATGTCCTTTACAACACAGTGAAAAATATATATTTTATTTATATCCCAGTTAGGAAACTGGAGCAGATAGGGCTAGTAGCCGTGCTTAAGACCTCAACAGGGGCAGCTTGGCGGTGCTGGAGGTTGAACCCCTGATCTTCTGATCAGTTACACAGAGCCTTAACTGTTTGAGCCACCACTGCCCTGACCTTATTTGTATTATATCAATCGTAGATGGAGTTTAAATACAAAAATATAAACCTGAGAATTGAATCTGGGAGGTCAAGGGAATATCCCCACACGTTTTTTTTTTTTTTTTTTTTTAATAATTTGGACCATACTGAGAACAATAGGAATAAAACTAGTTTGTTTTGCTTTGTGTCTGGGCCCTGATGGTAACAACCTAAATTTACCCCAGAGCGGATGGCTCAAATCTGCCAATATTGATCAAGCGTTTATTGATCAAGATCATTTTTAAAGAACATTAATAAATTATGATTTATGGCCTTTTAACGTCCTGGAGAACAGAGCTAGTCTACAACTCTTCATAACCTAATCAGTTGAATTGAACTAACAGAGTCGGGTGTGTATGTATTAAACCATACAAAGACAATTGAGGTGTTTTTTGCAATTGTTTCTACTATATATTTGCACCTCATCAGTTTATGTAGATACAAGTCTTACTAACAAGCACTGCAACCCATAGATGGCAGCAGAACACTCATCACTGATAACTTAATTTATTTATTTTTTTTACAAGGAAACAGTCTGCCTTAAAATGGAGCCCAGTGTCACCATAGCTGTTTATTGACTCATCCAACTTATAGTCATAAATAATCACTGTGCTTCTACGTCGTTGACTATTTGCCCTGATTCTTGTTTTTGCATTTAGGTAACATCCTGCTGGTGAACGGCACAGCATGCGGGGAGATAAAAATCACAGACTTCGGTTTGTCCAAGATCATGGACGACGACAACTATGGCGTAGACGGCATGGAGCTCACGTCACAAGGAGCTGGGACTTACTGGTACGTTTGGGTCTTTACTTGGGTCACCACAATATATTGTTCAGTGCATAATAAATTATAATTGCTATAAATTAGCATAGTGATACATTTCCGGCGCTAAGGCGAACAATTTAATTTTTTTTATACCCGCTCTGTCTTATAGGTACCTGCCTCCAGAATGCTTTGTGGTAGGGAAAGAGCCACCCAAGATCTCCAACAAAGTGGATGTGTGGTCAGTCGGAGTGATCTTCTACCAGTGCCTCTATGGGAAAAAGGTAACGCAAATTTACCAATTGATTGGATATTTTCACTTCTCAAAAAAATGCAAGGAAATTGTTAACAGATTTATTTCCTTTTTGACAAAAGTACCCTTACTCTTCTTTCTCTGCCTTAATATGTCACACCCATGTTTATTTAAATTGTCCAATTGACATTTCAAAGAGCAGAAGCAACATGCAAAAAAACAGCTTCAGTAAAATTCTCCCCACAAGCATATTTAGCACAATTTTTTTTCTTATAGTCTGTGTTTTTTAGGATACCTTCTTTGTCTATTAATCCGGTTTGTTCCTTTTTAGCCGTTTGGTCATAATCAGTCGCAGCAGGATATCCTACAGGAAAACACTATACTTAAAGCCACAGAAGTACAGTTTCCTCCCAAACCTGGAGTTTCACCTGAGGCTAAGGTACACCTCTTCCTCATTTTCTTTTCCTTTTTTTCTTTGACTGAGCCTTATTTTTGGGTAAAAAAAAAAAAACTTCTATCCCTAATAAAGAATCCATGATTCAAATTCTCAATATAGACAGTTTTATGTAACTAACCAAGATTTTTATTTGCAGGCCTTCATTCGTCGGTGTTTGGTGTATCGCAAAGAGGATCGTATCGATGTCCATCAGCTGGCAAGTGACCCCTTCCTGCTCCCTCACATTCGCAAATCTGTGGCCACCACTGGCAACTCCAGCACGGCCGTCGCCTCAACCTCCAGCTCATCCAATAGCAGCGCCTCAAACTGAGAGCCCCGCCCATCCATACCTGTCTGATTGGAGCAGAGCGAGCCGGGCTTTGTATTTGACATACTCAGCTCTACAGCGCCCAAGGTGGAGGATCTGCCTCTAAGTATACAGAGAGAAAGAGAGAGCAGGAGGAAGGGGAAAGAGGGATGGATGGAATCCTGGAGCAATGTTCATCCCTCTGTACCCCTCTTCCTCTCCCCAGCATTGCAAATCATGTCTGGGGAGGATTTAAAAAAAAGAAAAAAGAAAAAGGTATCCATAATGTAAGAGAGAGAGAGAAAAAATTCCTGAGGCCATGTTGTGTTAAAAATAGTAATGGATTGAATGGGGGACAGATTTGGAAGTGCTTGGACAGATTAAATGGACGGATGTGTGCCCTGCACCCCGTAACACGTTATAAACACATACACATGCACACACAGGCTTATTCATAAGGAAAGTTATCCTCTGTTCTTTGGAAGGCAAATAGCTAATGATGTGGGAGAACCCCCTCACTCCTACTACAGTGTCTTCTGTGTAAGATGTTGAAAATGAGTTTCTTCTTCCTGGTGCCCACTTCCTGCTGTACACCCTTCATTTAGGGAATTTTGCTAGTGAGCTTAAATCACTGTCAATAGCCCATATTTCAACCAACTATATCAGCAGCACCATCGTTCAAACAAATATCCAGTGCTAAAAACACAGTTCAGTTTTTTGCCATTTGGGAATTGTTATGGTGAAGTCTTAGGGTTGTTTTTGTTTTTTGTTTTTGGGAGAAACTTGTGTTGGTCTGTCTCACTTTTCTTCCACCCCTCCTCTGTGACCAAAGTGAAGTTCTGCCAGCAGGCGGTGCTGTTTAACTTGAGATTTCTTTTTGTTTTTTTTTGTTTTTTTTTTATTATTTTTAAATGGTTTTGATGCAAAGACATTGTTTTTAGAAAATCTATTGTTGTAGATTTAGCATTACTAACTGATGGCCCAAAGTATGTTTTATCTTCTGTTACAATTGGAAAGGTTAACTTTTTTTTTGTTTGTATGTTTGTTTGTTTGTTTTGATCCAAGATTTAAGGTAGAGATTTTTTTTCTTTCTCTTTCCCATGATTTTAACATTTCTTTCATGCACATACATACACAAGCGCATACAGTCGCACCAACACGCTCATATTTATTTAGTTCTGTTTAAATAGCTGATTCCTGGTCCTGATTGTCTACTGTGTGGGGAAGCGGACTTTTTGGAGGGAGGGGGGATAGTTAACAACGGGTACAGGGCAGAAATGGCAATGATCATTAAATACTGTTGGTTAAAAAACCTGCCTAATGTGAACTTGATTCATTTATTTATTTTTGTCTTACAATTTTCATACTTATCAAACCATTTAGTGAACACTGAGGGTAGGAGAAGTGACCTGATCTCATTTTGTATAGAAGGGAAAAAAGGTTTACAACTGAATGAGAGTGTTAATGCTACTGTTCCAAAGCTAATTTCCCAAGTTGTGATTCTTTTAATAATAGCAATTGGAAGTTACATTTTTTCAGGAAACCATTTTTTCTGTTCATAATACAGTTCTTCTCTTACTACACCTTTTCTTTTGTTTGTTTTTTCCTTGACATTTATAAGACACTAAAAAACAGTGGCTTGTGCTAACCGAAGTTTTTTTTTTCTTCCCCTGAAGACTCCGCTCTGGTGGAATCATTTGAATTAAAGCCAGAAGTTGTCAGAGCTGCTTTTATAGAAATTCAATAAATACTATCTGAACAGTCCAATTAAAGATTTTAACCATGTTGTGGAATAAGTCAAAATAACCATATTGAGCTAAACTATTTTAACACACTATAGATATATTTCTCACTTAGATTTTGCAAAATGAAGATTAGATTAAAAAAACATTAACCTGGAAATAGATTTTTTTATCTTAATATTGCAAAATCTCTTGTATGGACTAGACTCTCAGCCCTAATAGTATTGTACAAAGACACAGTTTTGCAGCTTCTGTGAAGCAGCCTTGTGGCAGAGACCATTGTTAAAAGCTCTATTTAAATAAAAACGAATTGAATTGAACAATTGGTCTGAAATGAAACAAAGATGCAAAAGTGTAGATTTTCAGCTTTAACTTCAGCCAAAGTAAAGGCCTGGGAGGGAGCAAACACTGTATTTGGTAATTACCATATATTTTAAGTTCCAGGCTTCACACAGTTATACAAGGAAGATTTGCAGCCAAGTATTTAAAACCTCTTAATATTTATGATTACTTCTTAGCTTGTGAAATAAAGGGATGTTGTAAAAATGTTTTTTTTTTTTTTTAATTAACTAAATTCTTATACGGTGAATGCAATACCTTTGATAATCCCTTGAATTGAAGCTGAATGTCTACACGTCGATCCCATCTTGACTGATCCATTGTTTTGATGTACAGAGGTGTGAGTTTTAGCAGCTAAAAGTGACAGTCCCATAATGTGTGTTACCGTAATACAGGATGTGTATAATGAACATGGTGCTTATTGGGATTCACTGCATACACAAACCCCAAATCATGACAAGAATAACAATATGATTTTTTTTTTCATTTGGAGAAGGAGCTCACATAATTTACTTGATTATTCTATGTGGTACACAAGTATTGTATTAAATTTTTACCCACACAAGTTGAAACTTGTAGTGAAATGCAAAACAGGCCTGGCCAAACTGTGTTGCTCATTTCCAGGTATGCAAAAGATAATCTTTTGATGAAAAAAGTGTTTTTGCATGCAGTCTTGTCACATTGAAAAGCACTTAGACTTGAAGTGGTGTGTGCAATTGGACTGAAATCAGTTATAATTGTATGTCTACTTTTTTGTTTGTTTGTCATTTTTGTATAATCCCTATCCACAAACCAAAAAAAAGAAATGATGCATGAAACAGGCAAATCTAAACAGTTTTAGTTAAGTCCAGTTTTGTGTGGAGCCCAATGTTCCTCCTAGTGCCTGTGATAGCCTCAATTTTTTGTCCTTCGATGGAGTGGAACCCAATGTGGTTGTAGCTCATCTACCACAAGGTTTGATGTGTTGTGCATTCTGAGATGCTTTCCTGCTCACCATAGTTGTAAAGAGTGTTTATTTAAATTATTATACTTTAGACGTCTTGTTAGCTCAGACCCGTCTGGGCATTTTCCTCTGATCTGTCTCATCAACACAAGTTCATCCTGCAAAACTTGCTCTCATGGGATTTTTACATTTTTACATTTTTATTTTGTTTATTTTATTATTTTGTTTGTGTGATATTTGCACCATTCTGTATGAAAATCTGTAGGAGATCTGTAATCTATAAAATACTCAAAGCAGCCCGTCTGGTACTAATAACCATGCCATGGTTAAAGTGCAGACATCCTACCTCTCCCGGATGTTCCGGGACCCACCTGCTGCCTGCAAATCATATACGATATCCAGGAAATCTATTTTTAGACACTTGTCAAAAGGATATCAAAATTGTAAATTCTTATGTAGCCAAAAGGTGAGTAGAATAAACCATGGAGGTGGTGGACAGTCCTGTAAATGTCAAGTTTCTCTTCGTCTCCACGTATTCCGCTTAGAATAGCTTCAGCTAAATACCTGTTCTGAGGTTAAATCCCAAATAATATAAAATGGAAATCTGTTGCACTATGCAGAATGTAGAAACCCTTATTCCACACATGAAGTAGTGTCCTTGTTCGAGGGTTAGATAAGGGTTTAGTATCCAGCTTTGTGTTACAAGCTAAAGTCATGTTAAGGTGAGTTTAACATGCATTAGCATTTAATAGCACCATTTACATAAAGTGGGCTTTATTAAATAAAGTGACCCTGATGTTTTTCTGATAAACGAGAATAATTACTAGGAATCTAAAGCTTTTTCCCTCATAGTAGGCGTGGCTATCTGAGTCACTCAACATAGCCAATCTATCCGACAGAGTGACATAATATGGCTTACTCCAAGAAAAGGAAAGTACACTAGGAAAACTGAACCTCCAGAGATGAATGGACAGATCAATATATGTTTATTCTACCTGTGGGAAGTTTAAAACCAGTTTGTTCCAAAATCGTAGCAGTAATGTGAAGCGCCACTAATGGAAAAAATCTAAACAAAACAAACATAGAGAAAACATGTGCACAGGTCCGAGGTGAGGGTACAGTATGACGGAGCAAACTGAATCCTTTCACATTCATATTAAGATTCACTAAAGAGTGATTAAAGATTGTAAATTTTATTCAATACAAATACAAAGGAAATATACAGTACATGGCTATCAAAGTTCAACTGCTTATTTATATAGACGTACAGTGACAAAGTATATATACGGATCTGAATCCTAACACAAACATGAAATTCAGACCTCAGCTTGAAGAAACGTTTTTGACCAAATCTTCTTAAATTTTTAATTCAGGACCACTGTACTATATGATGAGTTCAAACTTCCTTTATATATTTGGTTAAAGTTGTAAAAGATTATAAAAACAACCCGTATTAATTGAGTGATTGTAAGGATAGAAGAGATGTAATGTGATAGCATGTTTCCTATGTGTCTCATGATGTCCAGTGGAATCTCCTTGAAATAATTTTTTTTCTTTTTCGAATTTATGAAAGTGACAGAAATCACTTTTTAAGCAAACATTAACTAAAACAAAACAAAACAGGAAAAACATTTGAAAATTGCATGTATTAAATATGGTAGTTAATTAATTTGATTTGAAATATAAAGTTAGTTCATTACCATGTCGTGGCAAATTTCTGGTAAACTATGCCAATTTTCCAAACAAAAAGTCAATAACTACTAGAATATTGAAAGAGCAAAAACTTTATTGCAACCAAAAGTAAATGGACAGCTCTGGACCGGCCAGACAAAAGACAAACAGGCACCCCACAAATTCTGCA